>OW203766.1:764646-969263 GCA_934045905.1 Leuctra nigra
ATCTTTATTCTCGTATTGATAATAAAAAATTTGACCCCCCCCCCCTGCCCCCCAAAATATGTACAAATTTGATATGCACCGTAGCCTATGTTGATAAGCTAGTTTTACTAAATATATAATGAAAGTGTTAGTGCTCTATCACCAAAACCCTTATGTTTATGCCAATAATTAAAAATATGTTTTACCCCCCGTCCCCCCCAAAGTATTGAGAAAAAAATCATGCACATAGGCCTAATATTATAAGATGTCTTTTAAGAGCATTTTGTGAAAGATTTGAGTTCCTATCACCAACTTCGCCATTTTTATTCTAGTATTGAAAATCAAAATTTGACCCCCCCCCCCCCCTGCCCCCAAAAATAAGTAAAAATTTGATATGCACCGTAGCCTATGTTGATAAGCTAGTTTTGCTGAGTATATGGTAAAATGTTTACAGCTCTATCACCAAACCCCTAATTTTTTACCTAACTGACTGGACTATCAGTAATAAACTCACTTCAGTCAGTTTTACTTCAGTCAGCACAAGTCAATATTTTTATTTCTTTTTCATATTTCTACAATTTAACACGGCGGCCATAGCTTTTTCAATACTTTACACTCACCATTCATTTGCCTTTCATCCACCAGGTAAGCGCTAATTGTCGTGCTAGTGGCGCGACTATGGCTATTTCGGAGGCCTATTGCCTTGTGTCAACAATGAGTTACAACAATAGATATCTGGAAATCAAACTGCATGTGAAATATTTTAGAAACATTTAGGAATGATTTATTCCAGAGATTCACAATGTTTTGAGCATAAAGCTACGTACTTGTTTGTAATTTCAGGTCAACTTGTTCCTGATATTTGCTGTGTTTGGAGCCATGTTTTCCTACCAGCCGATGTACCAGGCATTCGGGTTCAATGAACAGCCAGTCTTGATCGGTAAATACACTTTTATAATCTTCTAACAAGATTGTCCCTTGTCCACTTCTTACAAGATTGTTATTGTCCACTTCTTACAAGATTATCCCTTGTCCACTTCTTAAAAGATTGTCCCTTGTCCAATTCTTACAAGATTGTCCCTTGTCCACTTCTTACAAGATTGTCCCTTGTCCACTTCTTACAAGATTGTCCCTTGTCCACTTCTTACAAGATTGTCCCTTGTCCACTTCTTACAAGATTTCCCTTGTCCACTTCTTACAACCCCACCGACGGCTGCCACCTTATCGCGGTGGTATGGTGTGTGTTGGCCAACGATCCATTGCAGCTACGCCGGCGAGCATATGCTCATGTGTAAGGGTTACCCATGCCGGACAGGTCAATGGTGAGGTCTAGACAAAGAGCAGCCAGGGTTGGCCTAACCATGTCCTCCGTTGAATTTGCGGTCCCCATCGGGCCGGCCTTCCCCCTCGAGATGGTGATCCCCCTGAAATCGGGTTCCGCCGGCCCGAATCCTCACACCCCCCGGTCCGTCCCCATTCCGGCCTGGCCTTCCCACCAGTAACGGACTCCCCCGGATCGGGCCCGTTAGGTCAACCCCCTTCCAATGTCCTCCACTTAATTCAACAAAGTTTAAAGTAAAATAATTAATGTGCGCAATATAACCTCGTCGTTGACGCGCCGTTAAACCCTATTATCTAATATAATGTTCTTACAAGATTGTCCCTAGTCCACTTCTCACAAGATTGTCCCTTGTCCACTTCTTACAAGATTGCCCCTTGTCCACTTCTTACATGATTGTCCCTTGTCCACTTCTTACAAGATTATCCCTTGTCCACTTCTTACAAGATTATCCCTTGTCCATTTCTTACAAGATTGTACCTTGTCCACTTCTTACAAGATTGTCCCTTGTCCCCTTATTTTGGGCTACTTGACATCTGCATTTTATCCCAACTTTCTTCTCTATTTAGGAAAGAATCTATTCTGGTTGTAATTGTGAATTTATTTTTATATTTATTTTCAAAAAAACGCTCTGCAACAATTGACCTATGTAGGTGGGCGTTGCCTTATGAAAAACAAAAGTATAGCCATGGTAACTCCAGGGCGCTTAGAAAATAACAATTTTTCATTCAGACAAATGAAATTCAAAAAGAACGAAGAATATAACTTGCCAATGAGTTTAATAGTTTAATTTAGGGATGGAGCGAACTTGGATTTTGATATCGACTATCGATATCATTTATATATCGATATATATCGATATATCGATACTTCGATATATTGAAATATTGAAATATCGATATATTGAAATATCGAAATATCGAAATATTGATATGGAAATAATATTTAGATGTATAGGTATGGAAATATTGATAAATCGTATGAATGTATTAAATTGCTCCTAAAACTGCTAGGAATTTCAAAAGAAAATGTAAAAAGAAATAACACAGCCGTTCCAAAATATAGGGTCACGGGCCAGATAAGTAAGAAAATGTGAATAATCTGCGAAATTGTCCATAAATCTTGTAAACGCTGCACTGCAAATATGAATTATTTTGCCATAGTTGGTATAAACTTCAATTAAGAACGTAATTGTATCATGCGGTAAGGCTTCAATATATCGATATTTCAATATTTCGATATTTCAATAATATCGATATTTCGATATTTCAATATTTCGATATTTCAATATTTGGATATTTCAATATATCGATATATCGATATTTCGATATTTCAATATATCGATATTTAATATATTCAGGTATCGATATTTCGATATTTTTTTGATATCGATATATATCGATATATCGATATTTTCTCCATCCCTAGTTTAATTGAGCGAGCGTGGCGAGCGTCACCACGGTACTCTTATGGCACTTTCTCTGTGTGTTTTTTTTGTTTGTTTGTTTGTTTTTTTTTTTTTTTTTTTTGCCAGCACTGCCCAGGTCAAACCGCACAACCAATCGATCTGAAATTTTGTACACATACTAACGTAATCTATGCGATCCCTGGGATCTTTTCTGAACGAGATCCTATGATTGGTTCAAATTTTATAAAAATTATCTTTCGATTGGTTGGTTCGATCAATTTGAAATTTAGCAAAGTCATTGCAACCAACATTGTACCCAATCAAAAACAAATTCAGCCAAATCCTCCAATTGGTTCAAATTTGAAACCATTTTTCCTGTGATTTTTGAAATTTAAACTCAAACCGATTGACCGACCAACTAAAAACTTCGCATGGTCATTGGTACCAACATTTAAGGTATTTTTGTCAATTTTCACTCTAATCTGTTGTTATTTTCAAAAGTTTTTGTCATTTTAGGGACATTTTGCGTGTTGGCTGTCAAATTCACGGCGACTTCGAATCTACAGTTCAAGGCAAGGTAGTTAGAGCAGAAAGTTTTAAACGATATGAAACTAATAATGACCGTTCAACAGATTGATCTGATATTGTGTACACACACTACATATCATATCATATGGGTGGTCCCAAGTATATTTTTTGAACGAGATCCTGTGATTTTTGAAAATGAAGAAGGAACCGTTTAATAAAGGAACTGTCATAAAGGTTTAATCGATCAACTTAAAACTTAGCAAGGATTGGCGCCAATATTTTTGGAGATTTTGGAGATTTTTATACAAGTCTGTGACGAAACTAAAGAATTGTTGGCTTTTAATGACATTCGATAGACATAATTTCGGTTCGAGGTGTTGCGTGTATCCGTGCTCGCTCATCAACGCGTTACACAGAGCGTTTTCCTAGTTTACCACTTGAAATAGTACAATCAATATATTTCAACTCATATAAATCATGTTTGATGATATCCTGGACAATTATTACAGTGGTAGAACGAAACAAATTATATTTTGTCAGGTATGTTGCCAAAGCGTTTTAATTTTTAATGGCTTCTGTCACTGGATTGTTTCGACAACTTAAAAAGGCCCTACCTATCTTATGATAAGTTAATTGAGACTGAACAATATTCAAGTAGATAGTTTAAAGCATTACTATTATTAAGAGGGCTGAGTAGTGAGCGTGGCCTTGAAGAGTTTTTTAATCGATTTTTATCATTATCTTTTACCAATGTAATTGTTAACAAAATAAAGCTTTGTACGCGTCTTCAGAACTGGAGGCCATGTCTTGAACCTACGCCTTCAGGACGCAAACGCTCTAGGACGTCAACAACTCCCATTTACTGTAAGAATGACGACCTTGAAATCTACCTTCAACTGTTAAGCTTAATTTTAAATAAGGTTTTATGACTGTATAATATCTGTAATAATTGAGCGAGCGTAGCGAGCGTCACCACGGTACTCTTATGGCACTTTCTCTGTGTGTTTTTTTTGTTTGTTTGTATTTTTTTTTGCCTGCACTGCCCAGGTCAAACCGCACAACCAATCGATCTGAAATTTTGCAAACATACTAACGTAATCTATGCGGTCCCTGGGATCTTTTCTAAACGGGATCATGTGATTGGTTCAAATTTTATAAAAATTATCTTTCGATATGTTGGTTTGATCAATTTGAAATTTAGCAAAGTCATTGCAACCAACATTGTACCCAATCATAAAAATTTTCAGCCAAATCCTCCCATTGGTTCAAATTTGAAACCATTTTTCCTGTGATTTTTGAAATTTAAACAAGAACCGATTGACCGACCAACTAAAAACTTCGCATGGTCATTGGTATACCAACATTTAAGGGTTTTTTTGCCAATTTTAAGTTTAATCTGTCGTTATTTTCAAAAGTTTTTGTCATTTTAAGGATATTTTGCATGTTGGCTGTCAAATTCACGGCGACTTCGAATCTTCAGTTCAAGGCAAGGTAGTTAGAGCAGAAAGTTTAATCGATCAACTTAAAACTTAGCAAGGATATTGGGACCAATATTTTTGGAGGTTTTGGAGATTTTTATACAAGTCTGTGACGAAATTCAAGAATTGGCTTTTAATAACATTTTCGATAGACATAATTACGGTTCGAGGTGTTCCGTGTATCCGTGCTCGCTCATCAACGCGTTACACAGAGCGTTTTCCTAGTAATTATAATTGTACTAAATTGTTTCCAAACGATTGCTGGATGACAATCAAATAATTTGGTTTGACTTTATGTTTCAATGGCGATCATTCTAACAGTAAATGGGACTTGTTGACGTCCTAGAGCGTTTGCGTCCTGAAGGCGTAAGTTTCAAGACTTGGCCTCCTGTTCAATGAAAATAATTTCATAGCTTGGAATAAGTAATTAATTTTATTTTGTCCAACAGATATTATTATGTTTATGGATGTGTTTATGGACATTATGTATGTCCAACCATAATTTTACTAATTTCGGGCACATAACATCTGTAGGACAAAGTAAATCTAATAAACCATTCCAAGCTATGAAACTATTTTCATTGAACTGTTCTGAATACGAGTACAAATCCTTATTTTGTTAACAATTGCATTGGTAAAAGATATTGATAAAAATCGATTAAACAACTCTTCAAGATCATGCTCACTACCCAGCCGTCTTAAGTCCATTGCATATCACGTAACTTTATTTCTCTACATCCGATCAAAAGAAATAGTTACCTATGAGTACATACCTTACATCGTTCATGTTGAGTAATCCAATGTGAATTATGAAGGAAATTCACTGCATACTGGATCTTATCAATATTTTCAGTCAATAATATTTAATTTTGCAGTGATTTAATAATAAAAAAAACGAAAATCTTGTGTATCCGTACGCGTTTGAAAGCTGTCAAACCCCAGTGCTGTTCGTTTAAATATTACATTCATAATAGTGGATATAATTAATATCAAAACATTTCGTTGGAAAGATGAAGAATGAGCGCATGTTTTGATGACAACATTGTGTCAGGTTTGTGATGCATATGTGCCCTTTGTTAAGAGTAAAGTTTGCTGTTCCTGGCTGCTCATAGGATTCCCTTCAACTTCAGGTCTTGATCTGAGAATATTTAGGTGCAAGGAAGTAAAATCATCATTAAGTGTTCTTTTCGCAGTTCTTTTCTGCGTAGATTAGTTCCAACATATGTGTCCTAACTTATCTGATGAGTGAGAAGTATTTGCTGAACTGAACCCTTCCAAGTGAAAATCTGTAGCTTTTTGGTTGAATAGTCACGTGATATGCAGCCACCTTAATGGCAATTTGTAGATTGTAAAACTGCTAAATTCTGTAAGAAACAGCTGTTTGCTGTTAACTGACATTTGTTAGCTGTCAGTGACCAAACATCGACTTTTGTTTTATGACGTAGTAGGGGGAGGAGATCTACATTGGTCAATTGGATGGTTGTTTGATTAAGTTTCTGCATTTCAGAGCCCCAGAATCACTTGAAATTGTTGAAATTGTAAAATACGTTCTGCAGAGTATTAACTGAGTTACGTGGCCTATGTATTAGGTCTGGTAATCGTGCTGCAGTACGTGTTCCTGCCGTACAACGCGGTGCTGAGTTTCTCTCTGACCGCGTTGAGCCGAGAGTTCGAGTTCCAAGCGGATCGGTTCGCCAAGTCCCTGGGTCGCGCAGAGTTCCTTCGTCGCGCGCTCGTCAAGCTGAACGAAGACAACCTGGGATTCCCCGTGTATGACTGGTTGTTCTCCATGTGGCACCACTCACATCCCCCGCTGCTGCAGCGTCTGTCTGCCCTCGCCAAGCAGGAATAACTCACTAACAGCATTCGCCAAGCAGGAAGATTTTATTTTTTATTGAAGATTATTTTCATTAAAGTTTTCTGTAAATACATCCTGACATGTGGTGCACTATATTCTACTAATTAATTATTATCTACAGACGTTACAATTCTATCAGGTTTGCTTTTTTCAACTTTAGGTACCATTTAATGACAACTAACCAATGGATCTTCTTGATTTTTAATGATTTAAGGAACTATATGTGACAAAGTGACACCTAAATTGGAACAATATTCTTTAAAAAGTGATTGTTAAAAATTATTTCCATAAAGTTGCGAGATCAAAAAAGTACCTATAATCAACTATTTATTTGTAGAATGTTTTGTATAAAAAATAATAAAATAGTGGTTTCATTATCTTCAGAAAACATAAGTTTAATGTAAATGATATATTTTAATCTGCCAGAAATAATGGTTCCGAACAATTGCTAATTTTACATGTTAATCGTACCTACATACTCACTTAAAACGGCCAAAGTATGACCTTGGAGATTTTTTACTCGACTGTCATCAATATCTTTTACCAACGTAGTTGTTTATGAATTCAGGATTCATACGAGTCTTCAGAACAGTTCAATGAAATGTATTTCATAGATTGGAATGGATTAATAGTTTTATTTTCTCATACAGACGTTCAGGTCCTGAAAATTAGTAAAAATATGGCAATAAACGTCTAAAATAAAACTTAATGCCATTCGAAACTATAAAATTACTTTCATTGAACAGTTCTGAAGAGATACATCCTCATTTTATTAGCAATTACATTGTTGGTAAAAGATATATGAAAGTTGATTCAAAAACTCTTCAGATTCATGCTCAATATTCAGCCGTCTTAAAACTAATATCTCCAATGTTGTGTACCAACTATTAATGTGGCGCGATCGCTCATGTGTACTTATTGAAAGGGTTGACAAGCCAAGTCTAATTTCATCACTGACTTCCGCTCAGTATGGGACTCGTGACTGCTATTGCTGCAGCACTGAATGCTTTCGCCGATGTCGGAGGCCCCAATGCTTTACCAAATTCTGGCAAAATAAAGACATATTATTAATATTGTTTAATTCTACGATGTGTCTACATATTTATAAAACAAAAGCATCAAAAGCATATTGTTGTACTGCGTCAGGTTTCCCTGCAATCTGCACAAATGTAGGACGATCTCAGCCGGACGAGTGAAGAATTTCACCTTGGTCTTCTATATGTAAGAACGGGTCGGTTTCGTTTGTCATAGACATCGACGAAACTCTTGCAAATACCCTAGAGCGGAAGTCAATGGTTTCATTTGAAATAAAGCTAAAGTATTGTACATCCATATGTAACTTGGTAGGAAGGAATGATTTGAATAAAGCAGTGAATATGTCTGTACTCGACTATTGTAATAAATTAGCTTTGGAGCGAGCATTTACAATCAATATACCTCAGATCACACCTTGTTTCCTTGTTTCATTACTATGAGATCAAGCTCAACTAACATTCAATAAATTTTTTAAAAACCTCTGAAAGTCAGGTGGAAACCATAATTAAGTCCTGTAATGTGTAAAGTGTTCCTGCAAAACAACTTAATTTGACCTTCACAATATTTCATGGAATTTTACTGTGTCTCCATGATTTGGAAAGTTCGCATAGGATGATGCCGTTGTATGCCTGCCGAGGGCTTCTACTACTGTGGTAATTTAGTATTGGTAACGTTGTTGCTGCTACCACCTGACTGGGCTCTTTTCAGAGTTTTGTCAGGAAATTAAGAAGGGTTATATAGAAGGGTTCTGATATAAATTGGGTTCACTTACTGATTGATGTATAGGCGCGGGGGGGGGGGGGGGGGGGGGTCGGTGGACCGAACTCTGGTTTGCTGATAACGATGTCTTAGGAGTATGATTCTTGATGATACTATTTTGTATGATTCTATGATTCTTGAGTGCAGAATTTTGTATATAAAGTTGTGATAAGGATTTGGAGTGGAGTATGACTTTCCGGGTTTGTTCGTACTTACCCAAGTAGCACCGACGGAAAATTTACGTCGGCCCTAAGTCGCCTTCGTTGGGTATGGCGGCCAGCCAAACCGACGTACAGCCGACGGCGGGTTGCATTCGTTGGCCCGATGTATTTCAAACACTGTCGGGCCGAGGTCGTCTGCAATTCCTCGGGCCGACCTATTGTAGACGACCTCCGCCCGTCAGTGGGTAACATACTTTTAGTATCGCCACCTGGTAGCAAATGTCAGAAACAATGTGGAATGAATATTCTTGATTTACGTTCGTTGGGTTGACGTCTTGAGGCAGACATGGTCCCGACCTCGTGTTACACCTATTCCATCCTGCAGAAGCGCCGCGTAGTAGGTAATTTTAGAACCGTCTAGTTTCTTGTAAGTCCTACAGGGGCCACTAATTGACTTGCGCCACATTATGTAGGCAACGCGCATCGTTTTGGTGTTGTTTTGGTTGCCTAATAGCTGTATGCTGTATGATAATGAATAATTTTGCTCATACATTTTTTAAATAATACTCGGTACAATTTTATCATCAACATTTAATCATTGCCGTTTCACTTTGTTATGAGTGGCAACTGAATTCAGTAAAACATGTTTTACTGTAACATAAAATTGCCTTTCAATTGGCATCTGATAATTATTAATTATTATCAATACACTTATCTCGACCAGCTATATTAACAAGAAATCAGGGGCGGCGGGGGGAGGAGGGGGGGGGGGGGGGGGGTTGAGGGGGTGTAGCCGAAGCCCTTTGACATAGTTTGTAGTCGTCAATCTTGAATCAGTCGAGGTTTGACCCTTGTAGAATCAGGTCTATGTCGCTCCTCGGAGCGACAACACCCCTGCCCCATGTTACATATACCCACACCTGTCATTGTAAAATCCACCTGGCTGAAATCCCAGGTAGACTGCTTTGGCCATTTAGCACCACTGATACCTGCATAATTGCCCCCCTCATATGCAAACAGACTTTGATTGTATTTTTTCATAGAATGGTTTATTTTTCGTCTTACTATTATTAAAAATTGAAAATTAATCCCAATATTTTATAAATTTTGTTTTTCGTCAATATTTGATCAATATAAGAAGAAAAGATGATGACAAGTAATGCGCTAACTTCCGGGGGGCGACTTTACAATCCTAAGTTTGCTCCAACGCTGGTACTGTATACCAGCGCGTATACGCTGGATGCGCATACGTTTTACTAGGCAGCCTAAGGAATAAAACTCTCTATGGGTAGACAAATTCGAACTGGCGAGAAATAAAGCTGGGTAACTTAAAAAAATAACGCAATGGTTAGGCAAATTTAAAACTTGTGAAAATGTCAAAATAAAAAAGTGAGACCCCCTGCCGCAATCGAACAGGCGCATGATACTGCTGCGACCCCGGATTGTGTATATAATTTGATTATTCATTTTTAAGAAAAATGAAAGACAACAAAGGGCCCCACATTTGTGTTTTTTTCCTAATTTTTTCAAAAATATTTTATATTTCTCTTAGTTTTAATATAATTTAAACCCCAACCTGGTATTTAAAATATAATACTAAATTGATATTTATTTTTTCAATTGTTGAATATGATTGTCAAAACACATTGGTAGGCCGGGGAGGCCGATGGCCCAGTGATAAGTGGCTGTAAGCCATGTAGAAGGTCGCAGGTTCAAAACGCGGCCGATTTTTATTTTTTTTAAATTTGCAGAGCTAGAAGTTTTTTTGGGTGATGGGGACAGGCGCATAATACTGCTGTCACCCTAGATTGTGTATAAAATTAGATTATATTTTTTAAGAAAAATGAAAACGACAAAAAATTATCCCATTGTGTTTTTTTCCTCACTTTTTTAAAAATATATTTAATTATTTTAGATTTTTTATACTTCAAACCTCATCCTAGGATTGGGGGCAGGCGCATGATACTGCTGCGACCCCGGATTGTGTATATAATTTTATGATTTATTTTTAAGAAAAATGAAAGACAACAAAGGACCCCTCTTCGTTACGTTCCAATCTATGTCGTGATTATCGATAAATATCGATGTGATTATCGATGATGAGGATAATGAATGATAATGAATCGATGTGATTATCGATGTAGAGGATAGTGAATATCGATGAATATTGATGAATATCGATGTGATTATCGATGTAGAGGATAATGAATGAAGAGAATTGGAAGTAGAGAAAATTTAAGAAGAGTGCAATTATGGAATGTTTGAAGAAAGAAGAAATTGGTATTATTAGCCAGGGAAGTTTAGAATTTGACAATATTAGGGTTAAACTATCAAAGACCAAGTTATTTCTAAATTTAATCACAAATTAAATTAGAAATTTGAGAATCCAACAATGAGTAAATTAGGAAATTTTGTTAATTAATTTCATTGAACTTGTTTTACATATTTTAAGGAAGCCTATAAATTTTGTTTAGATCTTGCTTGTCAGTTTAGTTTTTATACTATTATTGACTGATGAAGGCATTTGTAAAAAAAGCCGAAATATTTCGATAAATATTAAAAACTCTTGAGTGAAAAGTCTTAACATTGTAATTACTTACAAATATAACCTCAAGAAAGAAGGAACATCGAATTAATTTATTGATATTTCTTTTTTCAATTGTTGAATATGATTGTCAAAAACACATTGGTAGGCCGCGGAGGCCGGTGGCCCAGTGGTTAAGATGCCTGTTCGCCATGTAGAAAGTCGCGGGTTCAAAACTCGGCCAAGTTTTTTTTTTTTTTTTTTTTTTTTTTTAATTTGCAGAGCTAGAAGATTTTTTTGGGTGATTGGGGCAGGCGCATAATACTGCTGCCACCCAAAATTGTGTATAAAATTAGATTATTCATTTTTAAGAAAAATGAAAGACAACAGAGGGCCCACATTTGTGTTTTTTTCCTCATTTTTTCAAAAATATTTTATTTTTTCCCTAGACATTTTATAATTCAAACCCTAACCTGGTATTTAAAATATAATACTAAATTAATATTTCATTTTTCAATTGTTGAATATGATTGACAAAAACACATTTGTAGGACGGGAAGGCCGGTGGCCCAGTGGTAAGTGGCTGTTAGCCATGTAGAAGGTCGCAGGTTAAAACGCGGCCGATTTTTTTTTTTTTTTTTTTTTAATTTGCAGATCTAGAAGTTTTTTTTGGGTGATGGGGATTGGCGCATAATACTGCTGCCACCCTAGATTGTGTATAAAATTAGACTATTTTTTTTTAAGAAAAATGAAAACGACAAAAACCATCCCATTGTGTTTTTTTTCTCACTTTTTCAAAAATATATTTATTTATTTAAGATTTTTTTATACTTCAAACCCCATCCTAGGGTTGGGGGCAGGTGCGTGATACTGCTGCGACCCCAGATTGTGTATAAAATTAGATTATTCATTTCAAAGAAAAATGAATGACAACAAAGGGCCAAACATTTGTGTTTTTTTCCTTTTTTTTAAAAAATATTTTATATTTCTCTTAGATTTTTTATAATTCAAACCCCAACCTCGTGTTTAAAATATAATACGTTATTGATATTTCATTTTTTAATTGTTGAATATGGTTGTCAAAACACATTGATAGGCCGGGGAGGCCGGTAGCCCAGTGGTTAAGATGCCTGTTCGCCATGTAGAAGGTCGCAGATTCAAAACTCGGCCATTTTTTTTTTTTTTTTTTTTTTTTAATTTGCAGTGCTAGAAGATTTTTTTGGGTGATTGTGGCAGGCGCATAATACTGCTGCCACCTTAAATTGTGTATAAAATTAGATTTATGTCTAAGAAAAATGAAAACGACAAAAAACACTCCCATTGTTTATTTTCCTCACTTTTTCAAAAATGTGTTTAATAATTTTAGATTTTTTATACTTCAAACCCCTTCCTTGGGTTAGGGGCAAACGCATGATACTGCTGCGACCCCATATTCAGTATAAAATTAGATTATTTATTTTTTTAGAAAAATGAAAGACAACAATGGGCCCCACATTTTTTTTTTTCCTCATTTTTTCAAAAATATTTTTTATTTCTCCTAGATTTTTTATAATTCAAACTTCAACCTGGTGTTTAATTATAATACTATATTGATATTTCTTTTTTCAATTGTTGAATATGATTGTCAAAAACACATTGGTAATCCTGGGAGGCCGGTGGCCCAGTGGTTAAGATGCCTGTTCGCCATGTAGAAGGTCGCAGGGTCAAAATTTGGCAAAGTTTTTTTTTTTTATTTTTTTTATTTGAAGAGCGAGAATATTTTTTTGGGTGATGGGGGCTGGCGCATAATACTGCTGCCACCCCAGGAGGCCAATTCTTGAGTTTTCGTGTTTTGAAACCATGTGTGGTTTCATTGTTTAAAACGTAAAAAAGTTGACAACTATTGCTTAGCCTTCAACTTTTTTACGTTTTAAACAATGAAACCACACATGGTTTCAAAACATGAAAACTCAAGAATTGGCCTCCTGATTGTGTATAAAAACTTCGGCCATATTTACACGCATACATTCCACATAATCATTTGGAACTCAAAAAAACTTCAAGATCGAAAAAGCACCAAACGTCTAGAAACACTTTAATAAGACCTTATAAAACGTATTAACATAAATAACCCTTCGGCCATATTAACATGCATACATACCACATTGACATTTAGATCTCAAGTCAACTTCGTGATCAAAAAAGCACCAAACGTCTGGAAACCCCTTAATATGTAATTATAAAGCGTATTAACAAAATTAACCCATCGGTCATATTAACATGCATACATACCACATGGTCATTTGGAACTCAATTCAATGTTAAGATTGGAAAATTATCAAACGCCTGGAAATACCTAAATAAGACTTTATAAAGCGTATGAACAAAATTAACCCTACGGCCATACTATCATGCATACATACCACATTGTCATTTGGACCTGAAATAACTTCAAAATCGAAAAAGAACCAAACGTCTAGAAACACTTTAATAAGACGTTATAAAGCGTAATAACAAAATTAACCCATTGGCCATGCTAACATGCATACATACCACATGGTCATTTGGAACTCAAATCAATGTTAAGATTGGAAAATTATCAAACGCCTGGAAACACCTAAATAAGACTTTATAAAGCGTATGAACAAAATAAACTCATCGGCCATACTAACATGCATACATACCACATTGTCATTTGGACCTCAAATCTACTTTGTGATCAAAAAAGCACCAAACGTCTGGAAACCCTTTAAAATTACGTTATAAAGCGAATTAACAAAATTAACCCTTCGGCCATATTAACATGCATACATACCACATGGTCATTTGGACCTCAAATTTACTTCGTGATCAAAAAAGCAACTAACGTCTGGAAACAATTTAATAAGACCTTTTAAAGCGTATTAACAAAAATAACCCTTCGGACATTTTAACATGCATAAATACTTAATGGTCATTAGGAACTCTAATCAACTTTGTGATCAAAAAAGCATAAAACGTCTGGAAACCCCTCAGAAAGACGTTATAAAACGTATTACCATATATAACCCTTCGGCTATATTTACACGCATACAATCCATTTGTTCATTTGGAACTCAAAAAAACTTCGAGATCGAAAAAGCTCCAAACGTTTAGAAACACCTAAATAATACTTTTTAAAGCGTATTAATAAAATTAACCCATCGGCCATATTAACATGCATACATACCACATTGACATTTGGACTTAAAATCAACTTCGTGATCAAAAAAGCACTAAACGTCTGGAAACCCCTTAATATGACATTATAAAGCGTATTAACAAAATTAACCCATCGGTCATATTAACATGCATACATACCACATGGTCATTTGGACCTCAAATCTACTTCGTGATCAAAAAAGCTACAAACGTCTGGACACATTTTAATAAGACGTTATAAAGCGTATTACAAAAATAACCCTTCGGCCATTATAACAGGCATACATACTATACTACATGGTCATTTGGAACTCAAATCAATGTTAAGATTGGAAAAGTATCAAACGCCTGGAAACACCTAAATAAGACTTTAATAAGCGTATGAATAAAATTAACCCATCGGTCATATTAACATGCATACATACCACATGGTCATTTGGACCTCAAATCTACTTCGTGATCAAAAAAGCTACAAACGTCTGGAAACATTTTAATTTGACGTTATAAAGCGTATTACAAAAATAACCCTTCGGCCATTATAACAGGCATACATACTATATTACATGGTCATTTGGAACTCAAATCAATGTTAAGATTGGAAAAGTATCAAACGTTTGGAAACACCTAAATTAGACTTTATAGGGCGTATGAACAAAATAAACCCTTCGGCTATACTAACATGCATTCATACCACATTTTCATTTAGACCTCAAATCAACTTCGTGATTAAAAAAGCACCAAACGTCTGGAAACCCATTAATATGACTTTATAAAGCGTATGAACAAAATTAACCCTTCGGCCATACTAACATGCATACATACCACATTGTCATTTGGACCTGAAATCAACTTCGTGATCAAAAAAGCACCAAACGTCTGGAAACCCCTTTATATGACATTATAAAGCGTATTAACAAAATTAACCCATCGGTCATATTAACATGCATCCCAGATAAAACACTCCGTGTAAAAAAAGCAGCCAAGTCTCTTTACTTTAAAAAAATTCAACACCGAAAAGGAGTGATATCAAAAAAGGAGCCAAGTCAATGACATTTTCAAATTTTTAATCGTATCTTTGAAATAAAAGTATAAACACCGAGAAATACTTTACAAAAGGACTTGGCGCATCGTTTTTTTAAAGACATCTTTCTATCCTAAAAGTGGAAAGAAATGTACAAGTTTAAGTACTTTTCCTCTTTCTATTAGAGCCATCAAGCTACTCAAGCTATGAATCAAGCTACTTTTAGTAATTGCTATTTTATAGTTTTGTCAATGGCGATAGAAGAAAGATTTCATGTTGTAATAGATAAGTGATATGGTAAAAGAATTAAATAACAAGGAAGTGCGCTCATATATATTCTTATAACACTGTTAATATGGTGATATTAGAAGGGTATCTTTTCATAATATGATCTTGACTCTGAGGGAAATCATGATAAGTTGTCATATAAATTACTAACTATCGATAGAACACTATTATATATTTTTCAAGTGTAAAGTGTATAAAGTTAAAAATGTTAAAGAAATTCTATGTGCCGTCACTGTGTACTTCGTGAAATGTACTATTATAAATTGCGGATTAATAGAAATTTATTTCATGATGAGAAGGTATAACGCATGAGACTTAATTAATATGTTGACCACGATACAATATTACGAAGATATCTATTGAGTATTTATTACAAACAAAGGCAAAAAGTTTCATGTGTACATATTCAAATAGAAAATTATTTACAGTAGGTATATATAATATGTAATTGAAAGATGTGTCCCTATTATGATAAAAGTTCTTAATGACGGTTGTAAATAAATGGCATATTACGCTTATGAATAGAAAAATGTCTTTAAAAAAACGATGCGCCAAGTCCTTTTGTAAAGTATTTTTCGGTGTTTATACTTTTATTTCAAAGATACGATTAAATATTTGGAAATGTCATTGACTTGGCTCCTTTTTTGATATCACTCCTTTTCGGTGTTGAATTTTTTTAAAGTAAAGAGACTTGGCTGCTTTTTTTACACGGAGTGTTTTTTCTGGGATATCACTTCTTTTGTTAGTTTATTCATCAAGCTTGTAACACATGTCGGAGGAAGCTAATTACTTTAAAAAAATACGCCTCAACCGATTTGGTTACTAAGAAAAGTTTCGTTTGGTATAAACTTAAAATGATTATCCAAGAAGAACAGCCTAGTTTCGTTACAATTGGTCCAGCCGTTTTCGATATCTGACGTCACTTCCGGTTTAAGAAATGGCGCCCGATAATACTGCCGCCTAGAATTCATAATTATAAGTGCAACATAATTGCATAATTAAGCTGCAATCTGTGCAGCCGTTTTCGTTTAAGACGTCACTTCCGGTTTTGAAATGGCGGCCCAAAAAAATGTCGTCTTGAATTCATAATTATAAGTCCTACATAATTGCATAATTTGGTTGTAATTATTTCAGCCTTTTTCGATATATGACGTCACTTTCGGTTTTGAAATGGCGGCCGAAAATAATGTCAACTTGTATTCATAAATATAAGGGCTATATAATTACATAATTTAGTCTCAATCGGTACAGCTGTTTTCGATAAATGACGTCACTAACGGTTTTAAAAATGGCGGCCAGAAATAATGTTGTCTTGAATTCATAATTATAAGTCCAACATAATTACATAATTTAGACACAATCGGTACATCTGTTTTCTGTAAATGACGTCACTTCCGGTTTTAAAAATGGCGGCCAGTAAAATGATATCTTGAATTCATAATTATAAGTCCAACATAATTACATAATTTAGTCGCAATCGGTACATCTGTTTTCTGTAAATGACGTCACTTCCGGTTTTAAAAATGGCGGCCAGAAATAATGTTGTCTTGAATTCATAATTATAATTCCAACATAATTACATAATTTAGTTGCAATCGATACAGCCGTTTTCGATATATGACGTCACTTCCGGTTTTGACAATGGCGACCGAAAATGATGTCGTCTTTAATTCATAATTATTAGTCCTATTAATTCCAAAATTTGGTTGCAATCGGTACATCCGTTTTCGATATATGACGTCACTTCCGGTTTTAACAATAGCGACCGAAAATAATGTCGTCTTGATCTCATAATTATTAATCCTACACAATTCCAAAATTTGGTTCCAATCGCTACAGCCATTTTCGATATATGACGTTACTTCCGGTTTTAGAAAATGGCGGCCGAGAACACTGCAACCTTAAATTTATAATTATTTACAATTTATGTTTACTAAATATCTATTTAAAAGTATAAAGTGGTGCATTTAGTGTAATTTAGCATATTCATGACGTCATATAGCATATTTATGACGTCATTTCCGGTATAGGTTGATCTAGTTGATCTATGGATGACCTTCTGAATTCATTAGCGCTAATTTCCGTCAAATCGGTCATGCCGCTTTCAATATATGACGTCACTTCCGGTTTCATTTAGTGGTTCCTGCCGCCATTTCCGGTACCGTTAATTTGTATATTCATTTATACCAATTGATTTTTCAAATAGATTGCAGAATGAATAGACAGGAGCTAGTTCAGTGGCAATCGGTACAGGCGTTTTCGATATATGACGTCACTTCCGGTTTCAGGAATGTCGGCCGAGAACTCTGTGTATTAAAATTAATAATTTTGTAGTGTCTATGTTACAATGTAAGTTAATTATATGTGTATTTAAAGTATTATTTGATGAAATAAGCTAAATTTAGCAAATTTATGACGTCACTTCCGGTTTAGAAAAAAGAAAATTATTTTTTTTAGTAACATACTTCATAAAGATGACCATCTAAATCGAATAGCGCTAATTTCGTTCTAATCGGTCAAACCGTTTTTTATATATGACGTCACTTCCGGTTTAAATATGGCGGCTGAAATCACTGCCACCTAGAATATATTTATATATATATGTTTTGTATCATTATAAGCCTTTTGAATATGTAGTTATTGTAGTAAGAGGTGATTAAAGCCTGATTCTTCATACGTATGACGTCATTTCCGGTTTCGGTAATAGTAAATTTCTTTTTAGACTATTGTATTTTCATATATATGACCGTCCGAATCGTTTGACGCAAGTTTCGTTCCGATCGGTTCAGCCAGTTTCGAAATATGACGTCTCTTCCGGTTTCAAAATGGCGGCTTCCGGTTGAATTTATAAAAAGGCACCTCAGACGCCAAAAGTACACATGTGGTAAAAATGTCAGATCGATCGGTTTAGCCGTTTAGGCTGTGGCGGTGATAGCAACGTTCCTTGATATCTGAAGATGCGGAAAATACCTTTTAAAAAGGGGTGTAATTTCACTGTTTTCACGGCCCTCTAGCTCGCAAATGGCATAACTAGTTGTTCCCGAATTTGGTATATGTTGTCAGGTGGGCCATAGCTCGAAATTAAGATGTTTCGCAACAATGTGAGATTTCCCAATTTTGAGATCCAGTAGGCCGAAAATGCCATGTTGTTGCTTACAGTAAAAGTGTTTGGTCTGCTCCTCAGTTTATTAGGCAGTAACGGTATGTTTAGTGACTGTGAGTGTACGGTACGACTTGGCTGGGTGGAGCGACCGCTCCACTAGATACATACCACATGGTCATTTGGACCTCAAATCTACTTCGTGATCAAAAAAGCAACTTACGTCTGGAAGCAATTCAAGCGTATTAAAGCGTATTAACAAAAATAACCCTTCGGCCATATTAACATGCATACATATCACAAGGTCATTTGGACCTCAAATTAACTTCGTGATCGAAAAAGCAACAAACGTCTGTAAACCACTCAATAAAACGTATAACCATAATTAACCCTTCGGCCATATTTACACGGATACAATCCACATTGACATTTGGACCTCAAATCAACTTCGTGATCAAAAAAGCACCAAACGTCTGGAAACCCCTTAATATGACATTATCATGCGTATTAACAAAATTAACCCATCGGTCATATTAACATGCATACATACCACATGGTCATTTGGACCTCAAATTTACTTCGTGATCAAAAAAGCAACTAACGTCTGGAAGCAATTCAAGCGTATTAAAGCGTATAAACAAAAATAACCCTTCGGACATATTAACATGCATACATAGCAAATGGTCATTTGGACCTCAAATTAACTTCGTGATCAAAAACGCAACAAATGTCGGAAAACCCCTCAATAAGACGTTATAAAACGTATAACCAAAATTAACCCTTCGGCCATATTTACACGGATACAATCCACTTGTTCATATGGAACTCAAAAAAACTTCAAAATCGAAAAGCACCAAACGTCTGGAAGCAGTTTAATAAGACGTTATAAAGCTTATTAACAAAATAACCCTTAGGCAATATTAACATGCATACATACCTCATGGGCATTTGAACCTCAAATCAACTTCTTTATCAAAAAAACAACTAACGTCTGGAAGCAATTCAATAAGACCTTATAAAGCGTATTAACAAAAATAACCCTTCGGCCATTATAACAGGCATACATACTATACTACATGGTCATTTGGAACTCAAATCAATGTTAAGATTGGAAAAGTATCAAACTCCTGGAAACACATAAATAAGACTTTATAAAGCGAATGAACAAAATTAATCCATCGGCAATACTAACATGCATACATTCCACATGGTCATTTGGAACTCAAAAAAACTTAAGGATAAAAAAGCACCAAACGGCTGAAAGCAATTCAATAAGACCTTATAAAGCGAATTAACAAAAATAACCCTTCGGCCATATTAACATGCATACATACCACATTGACATTTGGACCTCAAATCAACTTCGTGATCAAAAAAGCACCAAACGTCTGGAAACCCCTCAATAAGACGTTATAAAACGTATTACCAAAATTAACCCTTCGGCCATATTTAAACGGATACAATCCACTTTTTCATATGGAACTCAAAAAAACTTCGAGAACGAAAACGCACCAAACGTTGGAAACAGTTTAATAAGACGTTATGAAGCTTATTAATAAAAATAACCCTTCGGCAATATTAACATGCATACATACCTCATGGGCATTTGAACCTTAAATCATCTTTGTGATCAAAAATGCAACTAACGTCTGGAATCAATTCAATAAGACCTTATAAAGCGTATTAACAAAAATAACCCTTCGGCCATTTTAACATGAGTTCATTAGGAACTCTAATGAACTTCGTGATCAAAAAAGCAACAAACATCTGGAAACCCCTCAATAAGACGTTATAAAACGTATTACCAAAATTAACCCTTCGGCTATATTAAACGCATACAATCCACTTGTTCATTTGGATCTTAAAAAAACTTCGAGATCGAAAAAGCAACAAACGTCTGGAAACACCTATATAAGACTTTTTAAAGCGTATTAACAAAATTAACCCATTGGCCATACTAATATGTATACATACCACATTGACATTTGGACCTCAAATCAACTTCGTGATCAAAAAAGCACCAAACGTCTGGAAACCCCTTAATATGACATTATAAAGCGTTATAACAAAATAACCCATCGGTCATATTAACATGCATACATACCACATTGTCATTTGGACCTCAAATCTACTTCTTGATCAAAAAAGCAACTAACGTCTGGAAACCCCTCAATAAGACGTTATAAAACGTATTACCAAAATTAACCCTTCGGCTATATTAAACGCATACAATCCACTTGTTCATTTGGATCTTAAAAAAACTTCGAGATCAAAAAAGCACCAAACGTCTGGAAACACCTAAATAAGACTTTAATCTACTCAAATCTACTTTGTGATCAAAAAAGCAACTAACGTCTGGAAGCAATTCAATAAGACCTCATAAAGAGTATGAACAAAAATAACCCTTCGGCCATATTAACATGCAAACATACCTAATGGGCATTTGAACCTCAAATTAACTTCTTTATCAAAAAAGCTACAAACGTCTAGAAACATTTTAATAAGACGTTATAAAGCGTATTAACAAAAATAACCCTTCGGCTATTATAACAGGCATACATACCACATTGACATTTGGACCTCAAATCATCTTCGTGATCAAAAAAGCACCAAACGTCTGGAAACCCCTTAATATGACAATATAAAGCGTATTTACAAAATTAACCCATCGGTCATATTAACATGCATACATACCACATGGTCATTTGAACCTCAAATCTACTTCGTGATCAAAAAAGCAATTAACGTCTGGACCAATTCAATAAAACTTTATAAAGCGAATTAACAAAAATAACCTTTCGGCCATTTTAACATTCATACATACTACATGGTCATTTGGACCTCAAATCGACTTCGTGATAAAAAAGCAACTATCGTCTGGAAGCAATTCAATAAGACCTTATAAAGCGTATTAACAAAAATAACCCTTCGGCCATATTAACATGCAACCATACCTCATGGGCATTTGAACCATGGTCATTAGGAACTCAAATCAACTTCGTGATCAAAAAAACAACAAACGTCTGGAAACCCCTCAATAAGAGGTTATAAAACGTATTACCAAAATTAACCCTTCGGCTATATTAAACGCATACAATCCACTTGCTCATTTGGAACTCAAAAAAACTTCGAGAACGAAAACGCACCAAACGTTGGAAACAGTTTAATAAGACGTTATAAAGCTTATTAACAAAAATAACACTTCGGCAATATTAACATGCATACATACCTCATTGCATTTGAACCTTAAATCAACTTCGTGATCAAAAAAGCAACTAACGTCTGGAAACAATTCAGTAAGACCTTATAAAGCGTATTAACGAAAATAACCCTTCGGCCATTTTAACATGAGTTCATTAGGAACTCTTATGATCTTCGTGATCAAAAAAGCAACAAACATCTGGAAACCCCTTAATAAGACGTTATAAAACGTATTACCAAAATTAACCCTTCGGCAATATTTACACGCATACAATCCACTTGTTCATTTGGAACTCAAAAAAACTTCAAGATCGAAAAAGCACCAAACGTCTGGAAACACCTATATAAGACTTTTTAAAGCGTATTAACAAAATTAACCCATTGGCCATACTAACCTGCATACATACCACATTGACATTTGGACCTCAAATCAACTTCGTGATAAAAAAGCACCAAACGTCTGGAAACCCCTTAATATGACATTATAAAGCGTATTAACAAAATAACCCATCGGTCATATTAACATGCATATATACCACATTGTCATTTGGACTTCAAATATACTTCTTGATCAAAAAAGCAACTAACATCTGGAAGCAATTCAATAAGACCTTATAAAGCGAATTAACAAAAATAACCCTTCGGCCATTTTAACATGCATACATACTACATGGTCATTAGGAACTCAAATATACTTCGTGATCAAAAAAACAACAAACGTCTGGAAACCCCTCAATAAGACGTTATAAAACGTATTACCAAAATTAACCCTTCGGCTATATTAAACGCATACAATCCACTTGTTCATTTGGATCTTAAAGAAACTTCGAGATCGAAAAAGCACCAAACGACTGGAAACACCAGTATAAGACTTTTTAAAGCGTATAAATAAAATTAACCCATCGGCCATACATACATGCTTACATACCACATTGACATTTGGACCTAAAATCATCTTCGTGATCAAAAAAGCACCAAACGTCTAACAAATATGACATTATAAAGCGTATCACAAAATTAACCCATCGGTCATATTAACATGCATACATACCACATGGTCATTTGAACCTCAAATCTTCTTCGTGATCAAAGAAGCAACTAACGTCTGGACCAATTCAATAAAACTTTATAAAGCGAATTAACAAAAATAACCCTTCGGCCATTTTAACATTCATACATACTACATGGTCATTAGGAACTCAAATCAACTTCTTGATCAAAAAAGCTACAAACTTATGGAAACATTTTAATAAGACGTCATAAAGCGTATTAACAAAAATAACCCTTCGGCCATTATAACAGGCATACATACTATACTACATGGTCATTTGGAACTCAAATCAATGTTAAGATTGGAAAAGTATCAAACGCCTGGAAACACCTTAATAAGACTTTATAAAGCGTATTTAAAAAATTAACCCATCGGCCTACTAACATGCATACATACCACAATGACATTTGGACCTCAAATCAACTTCGTGATCAAAAAAGCAATAAACATCTGGAAACCCATCAATAAGACGTTATAAAACGTATATAAAACGCTATATTTACACGCATACAATCCACTTGTTCATTTGGACTTCAAAAAAACTTCGAGATCGAAAAAGCACCAAACGACTGGAAACACCAGTATAAGACTTTTTAAAGCGTATTAACAAAATTAAGCCATCGGCCATACATACATGCTTACATACCACATTGACATTTGGACCTCAAATCAACTTCGTGATCAAAAAAAGCACCAAACGTTTGGAAACCCCTTAATATGACTTTATAAAGCGTATAAACAAAATTAACCCATCGGTCATATTAACATGCATACATACCACATGGTCATTTGAACCTAAATGTACTTCGTGATCAAAAAAGCAACTAACCTCTTGAAACAATTCAATAAGACCATAAAGCGTATTAACAAAAATAACCCAACGGCCATTTTCATGGTCATTAGGAACTCTAATAAACTTCGTGATCATAAAAGCAACGAACGTCTGGAAACCCCTCAATAAGACGTAATAAAACGTATTACCAAAATTAACCGTTCGGCTATATTAAACGCATACAATCCACTTGTTCATTTGGATCTTAAAGAAACTTCGAGATCGAAAAAGCACCAAACGACTGGAAACACCAGTATAAGACTTTTTAAAGCGTATTAACAAAATAAACCCATCGGCCATACATACATGCTTACATACCACATTGACATTTGGACCTTAAATCATCTTCGTGATCAAAAAAGCACTTAACGTCCTACAAATATGACATTATAAAGCGTATTAACAAAATTAACCCATCGGTCATATTAACATGCATACATACCACATGGTCATTTGAACCTCAAATCTTCTTCGTGATCAAAAAAGCAACTAACGTCTGGACCAATTCAATAAAACTTTATAAAGCGAATTAACAAAAATAACCCTTCAGCCATTTTAACATTCATACATACTACATGGTCATTAGGAACTCCAATCAACTTCTTGATCAAAAAAGCTACAAACGTATGGAAACATTTTAATAAGACGTCATAAAGCGTATTAACAAAAATAACCCTTCGGCCATTATAACAGGCATACATACTATACTACATGGTCATTTGGAACTCAAATCAATGTTAAGATTGGAAAAGTATCAAACGCCTGGAAACACCTAAATAAAACTTTATAAAGCGTATTTACAAAATTAACCCATCGGCCTACTAACATGCATACATACCACAATGACATTTGGACCTCAAATCAAATTCGTGATCAAAAAAGCAATAAACATCTGGAAACCCATCAATAAGACGTTATAAAACGTATTACCAAAATTAACCTTTCGGCTATATTTACACGCATACAATCCACTTGTTTATTTGGAACTTCAAAAAAACTTCGAGATCGAAAAAGCATTAAACGACTGGAAACACCAGTATAAGACTTTTTAAAGCGTATGAACAAAATTAACCCATCGGCCATACATACATGCTTACATACCACATTGACATTTGGACCTCAAATCAACTTCGTGATCAAAAAAAGCACCAAACGTTTGGAAACCCCTTAATATGACTTTATAAAGCGTATTAACAAAATTAACCCATCGGTCATATTAACATGCATACATACCACATGGTCATTTGGACCTAAATGTACTTCGTGATCAAAAAAGCAACTAACCTCTTGAAACAATTCAATAAGACCACAAAGCGTATTAACAAAAATAACCCAACGGCCATTTTACATGGTCATTAGGAACTCTAATCAACTTCGTGATCAAAAAAGCAACGAACGTCTGGAAACCCCTCAATAAGAAGTTATAAAACGTATTACCAAAATTAACCCTTCGGCTATATTTACACGCATACAATCCACTTGTTCATTTGGACCTCAAAAAAACTTCGAGATCGAAAAAGCACCAAACGTCTGGAAACACCTATATAAAGGTGGATTCACACGGCCGTTCCAAACCTGCCAAGTTTGCAAAAGTTCCGAATCGCCGTTCCAAAAACTCCCGTGTGAACTATGAAAGTTTGGAACTCAATCTTCGCAGTTCGAATCTTTTCATAGTTCACACGGGAGTTTTTGGAACGGCGATTCGGAACTTTTGCAAACTTGGCAGGTTTGGAACGGCCGTGTGAATCCACCTTAAGACTTTTTAAAGCGTTTACCAAAATTAACCCTTCGGCCATTTTAACATGCATACATACTACATGGTCATAAGAAACTCAAATCAACTTCGTGATCAAAAAAACAACAAACGTCTGGAAACCCCTCAAAAAGACGTTATAAAAGTATTACCAAAATTAACCCTTCGGCTATATTAAACGCATACAATCCACTTGTTCATTTGGAACTCAAAAAAACTTCGAGATCGAAAAAGCACCAAACGTCTGGAAACAACTTTATAAGACTTTTTAAAGCGTTTAACAAAATTAACCCTTCGGCCATTTTAACATGCATACATACTACATGGTCATTAGGAACTCAAATATACTTCGTGATCAAAAAAACAACAAACGTCTGGACACCCCTCAATAAGACGTTATAAAACGTATTACCAAAATTAACCCGACGGGTATATTTAACGCAAAAAATCCACTTGTTCATTTGGAACTCAAAAAATCTTCGAGATCGAAAAAGCATTAAACGTCTGGAAACAGTTTAATAAGACGTTATAAAGCGTATTAACAAAATTAACCCATCGGACATACTAACATGCATAACATGACATGCATAATGTACTAACATGACATTTGGACCTCAAATCAACTTCGTGATCAAAAAAGCACCAAACGTCTGGAAACCCCTTAATATAACATTATAAAGCGTATTAACAAAATTAACCCATCGGTCATATTAACATGCATACATACCACATGGTCATTTAGACCTCAAATCTACTTCGTGATGAAAAAAGCTACTAACGTCTGGAAGCAATTCAATAAGACCTTATAAAGCGTATTAACAAAAATAACACTTCGGCCATATTAACATGCATACATACCACATTGACATTTGGACCTCAAATCAACTTCGTGATCAAAAAAGCACCAATCGTCTGGAAACCCCTTAACATGACATTATAAAGCGTATTAACAAAATTAACCCATCGGTCATATTAACATGCTTACATACCACATGGTCATTTGGACCTCAAATCAACTTCGTGATCAAAAAAGCAAATAACGATTGGAAGCAATTCAATAAGACCTTATAAAGCTTATTAACAAAAATATCCCTTCGGTCATTTTAACATGCATACGTACTACATGGTCATTAGGAACTCAAATCAACTTCGTAAACAAAAAAACATCAAACGCCTGGAAACACCTAAATCAAACTTTATAAAGCGTATGAACAAAATTAACCCTTCTATTTTACTAACATGCATACAATCCACATTGTCAGTTGGACCTGAAACAACTTCGTGATCAAAATAGCAACTTACATCTGGAAACCCCTTAATAAGACGTTATATAGCGTATTAACAAAATTAACCCTTCGGCCATATTTACGCGCATACATTCCACATGGTCATTTGGAACTCAAAAAAACTTCAAGATCGAAAAAGCACCAAACGTCTGGAAACACTTTAATAAGACATTATAAAGCTTATTAACAAAAATAACCCTTGGGCAATATTAACATGCATTCATACCACTTTTTCATTTGGACCTCAAATCAACTTCGTGATCAAAAAAGCACCGAACGTCTTGAAACCCCTAAATATGACGTTATAAAGCGTATGAATAAAATTAACCAATCAGCAATACTAACATGCATACAATCCACATTGACATTTGGACCTCAAATCAACTTCTTGATCAAAAAAGCTACAAACGTCTGGAAACATTTTAATAAGACATTATAAAGCGTATTAACAAAAATAACCCTTCGGCCATTATAACATGCATACATACTATACTATATGGTCATTTGGAACTCAAATCAATGTTTAGATTGGAAAAGTTTCAAACGCCTAGAAACACCTAAATAAGACTTTATAAAACAAATTACCAAAATAACCCCTTCGGCTATATTTACACGCATACAATCCATTTGTTCATTTGGAACTCAAAAAAACTACGAGATCAAAAAAGCACCAACCGTCTTGAAACACCTAAATAAGACTTTATAAAGCGTATGAACAAAATTAACCCTTCAGCCATATTTACACGCATACATTCCACATGGTCATTTGGAACTCAAAAAAACTTCTAGATCGAAAAATCAACTAACGTCCGGAAGCTTTTCAATAAGACCTTATAAAGCGTATTAACAAAAATAGACCTTCGGCCATATTAACATGCATACTTAGCACATGGTCATTTGGACCTCAAATAACCTTCGTGATCAAAAAAGCAACAAACGTATGAAAAAACCTTAATAAGACGTTATGAAACGTATTACCAAATTTAACCCTTCGGCCATATTTACACGGATACAATCCACTTGTTCATATGGAACTCAAAAAGACTTCGAGATCGAAAAAGCACCAAACGTCAGGAAACACTTTTTTAAGACGTTATGTAGCTTATTAACAAAAATAACCCTTTGGCAATATGAACATGCATACATACCTCATGGGCATTTGAACCTCAAATCAACTTCTTTATCAAAAAAGCTACAAACGTCTGGGAACATTTTAATAAGACGTTACAAAGCGTATTAACAAAAATAACCCTTCGGCCATTATAACAGGCATACATACTATACTACATGGTCATTTGAAACTCAAATCAATGTTAAGATTGGAAAAGGATCAAACGCCTGGAAACACCTAAATAAGACTTTATAAAGCGTATGAACAAAATTACTCTTCGGCAATTCTAACATGCATACATAACACATTGTCATTTGGACCTGAAATCAACTTCGTGATCAAAAAGCAACTTACATCTGGAAACCCCTTAATAAGACGTTATATAGCGTATTAACAAAATTAACCCTTCGGCCATATTTACACGCATACATACCACATGGTTATTTGGAACTCAAAAAAACTTCAAGATCGAAAAAGCACCAAACGTCTGGAAACACTTTAATAAGACGTTATAAAGCGTATTAACATAATTAACCCATCGGCTATACTAACATGCATACATACCACATAGACATTTGGACCTCAAATCAACTTCGTATTCAAAAAAGCAACTAACGTCTGGAAACAATTCAATAAGACCTTATAAAGCGTATTAACAAAAATAACCCTTCGGCCATTTTAACATGCATACATACTACATAGTCATTAGGAACTCTAATCAACTTCGTGATTAAAAAAGCAACAAACAACTGGAAACCCCTCAATAAGACGTCATAAAACGTATTACCAAAATTAACCCTTCGGCTATTTTTACACGCATACAATCCACTTGTTCATTTGGACCTCAAATCAACTTCGTGATCAAAAAAGCAACAAACATCTGGAAACCCCTCAATAAGACGTTATAAAACGTATTACCAAAAATAACCCTTCGGCTATATTTACACGCATACAATCCACTTGTTCATTTGGAACTTCAAAAAAACTTCGAGATCGAAAAAGCACCAAACGACTGGAAACACCAGTATAAGACTTTTTAAAGCGTAATAACAAAATTAACCCATCGGCCATACATACATGCTTACATACCACATTGCCATTTGGACATCAAATCATCTTCGTGATCAAAAAAGCACCAAACGTCTGGAAACCCCTTAATATGACATTATAAAGCGTATTAACAAAATTAACCCATCGGTCATATTAACATGCATACATACCACATGGTCATTTGAACCTCAAATCTACTTCGTGATCAAAAAAGCAATTAACGTCTGGACCAATTCAATAAAACTTTATAAAGCGAATTAACAAAAATAACCCTTCGGCCATTTTAACATTCATACATACTACATGGTCATTAGGAACTCAAATCAACTTCTTGATCAAAAAAGCTACAAACGTCTAGAACATTTTAATAAGACGTTATAAAGTGTATTAACAAAAATAACCCTTCGGCCATTATAACAGGCATACATACTATACTACATGGTCATTTGGAACTCAAATCAATGTTAAGATTGGAAAAGTATCAAACGCCTGGAAACACCTAAATAAGACTTTATATAGCGTATTTACAAAATTAACCCAACGGCCTACTAACATGCATACATACCACAATGACATTTGGACCTCAAATCAACTTCTTGATCAAAGAAGCAACAAACATCTGGAAACCCCTCAATATGACGTTATAAAACGTATTACCAAAATTAACCTTTCGGCTAAATTTACACGCATACAATCCACTTGTTCATTTGGACCTTCAAAAAAACTTCGAGATCGAAAAAGCACCAAACGACTGGAAACACCAGTATAAGACTTTTTAAAGCGTATTAACAAAATTAACCCATCGGCCATACATACATGCTTACATTCCACATTGACATTTGGACCTCAAATCAACTTCAAGATCAAAAAAGCACCAAACGTCTGGAAACACTTTAATAAGACATTATACAGCTTATTAACAAAAAAAACCCTTCGGCAATATTAACAAGCATACATACCACATGGTCATTTGGACTTCAAATCGACTTCGTGATAAAAAAGCAACTAACGTCTGGAAACAATTTAATAAGACCTTATAAAGCGTATTAACAAAAATAACCCTTCGGCCATTTTAACATGCATACATACTACATGGTCATTAGGAACTCAAATCAACTTCGTGATTAAAAAAACAACAAACGTCTGGAAACCCCTCAATAAGACGTTATAAAACGTATTACCAAAATTAACCCTTCGGCTATATTAAACGCATACAATCCACTTGTTCATTTGGATCTTAAAGAAACTTTGAGATCGAAAAAACACCAAACGACTGGAAACACCAGTATAAGACTTTTTAAAGCGTATTAACAAAATTAACCCATCGGTCATATTAACATGCATACATACCACATGGTCATTTGGACCTCAAATCTACTTCGTGATCAAAAAAGCAACTAACGTGTGGAAGCAATTCAAGCGTATTAAAGCGTATTAACAAAAATAACTCTTCGGCCATATTAACATGCATACATAGCAAATGGTCATTTGGACCTCAAATTAACTTCGTGATCAAAAAAGCAACAAACGTCGGAAAACCCCTCAATAAGACGTTATAAAACGTTTAACCAAAATTAACCCTTCGGCCATATTTACACGGATACAATCCACTTGTTCATATGGAACTCAAAAAAACTTCAAAATCGAAAAAGCACCAAACGTCTGGAAGCAGTTTAATAAGACGTTATAAAGCTTATTAACAAAATAACCCTTCGGCAATATTAACATGCATACATACCACATGGTTATTTGGACCTCAAATCGACTTCGTGATAAAAAAGCAACTAACGTCTGGAAACAATTTAATAAGACCTTATAAAGCGTATTAACAAAAATAACCCTTCGGCCATTTTAACATGCATACATACTACATGGTCATTAGGAACTCAAATCAATTTCGTGATCAAAAAAGCAACAAACGTCTGGAAACCCCTCAATAAGACGTTATAAAAGCGTATTAACAAAATTAACCCATCGGCCATACTAGCATGCATACATACCACATTGACATTTGGACCTCAAATCAACTTCGTAATTAAAAAAGCACCAAACGTCTGGAAACCCCTTAATATGACATTATAAAGCGTATTAACAAAATTAACCCATCGGTCATATTAACATGCATACATACCACATGGTCATTTGGACCTCAAATCTACTTCGTGATCAAAAAAGCAACTAACGTGTGGAAGCAATTCAAGCGTATTAAAGCGTATTAACAAAAATAACTCTTCGGCCATATTAACATGCATACATAGCACATGGTCATTTGGACCTCAAATTAACTTCGTGATCAAAAAAGCTACAAACGTCTGAAAACCCCTCAATAAGACGTTATAAAACGTATAACCAAAATTAACCCTTCGGCCATATTTACACGGATACAATCCACTTGTTCATATGTAACTCAAAAATACTTCGAGATCGAGAAAGCACCAAACGTCTGGAAACACCTAAATAAGACGTTATAAAGCTTATAACAAAAATAACCCTTCGGCAATATTAACATGCATACATACCTCATGGGCATTTGAACCTCAAATCAACTTCTTTATCAAAAAATCTACAAACGTCTGGAAACATTTAATAAGACGTTATAAAGCGTATTAACAAAAATAATTCTTCGGCCATTATAACAGGCATACATACTATACTACATGGTCATTTGGAACTCAAATCAATGTTAAGATTGGAAAAGTATCAAACGCCTGGAAACACCTAAATAAGACTTTATAAAGCGTATGAACAAAATTAACCCTTCGGCAATACTAACATGCATACATTCCACATGGTCATTTGGAACTCAAAAAAACTTAAGGATCAAAAAAGCACCAAACGTCTGGAAGCAATTCAATAAGACCTTATAAATAGTATTAACAAAAATAACCCTTCGGCCATATTAACAAGCATACATACCACATTGACATTTGGACCTCAAATCAACTTCGTGATCAAAAAAGCACCAAATGTCTGGAAACCCCTTAATATGACATTATAAAGCGTATTAACAAAATTAACCCATCGGTCATATTAACATGCATACATACCACATGGTCATTTGGAACTCAAAAAAACTTAAGGATCAAAAAAGCACCAAACGTCTGGAAGCAATTCAATAAGACCTTATAAATAGTATTAACAAAAATAACCCTTCGGCCATATTAACAAGCATACATACCACATTGACATTTGGACCTCAAATCAACTTCGTGATCAAAAAAGCACCAAACTTCTGGAAACCCCTTAATATGACATTATAAAGCGTATTAACAAAATTAACCCATCGGTCATATTAACATGCATACATACCACATGGTCATTTGGAACTCAAAAAAACTTAAGGATCCAAAAAGCACCAAACGTCTGGAAGCAATTCAATAAGACCTTATAAATAGTATTAACAAAAATAACCCTTCGGCCATATTAACAAGCATACATACCACATTGACATTTGGACCTCAAATCAACTTCGTGATCAAAAAAGCACCAAACGTCTGGAAACCCCTTAATATGACATTATAAAGCGTATTAACAAAATTAACCCATCGGTCATATTAACATGCATACATACCACATGGTCATTTGGACCTCAAATCTACTTTGCTTGTTTGTTTTAGTAAGAAGTTATAGTCCTCGCTCTTCACATTTTGTGAACTCTTTCCTGTAATACCTTCAGTATTATTATAAATTTCATATCATTTTGTTCCAATAACACTACTTAACATTTTGAGCTGAAGATACCTCCTTTGAAGAATCGCAGTGAGTTGATTTATGCGGATTTGTGTTTGAATTTCATCAAAAATATTTTCAATAGAGAGAAAAATTGACTACATTTTCAAGATTTGATTAGCAGAACCTACTGGAACATGACGTCAAGTGTAAACTTCTGCCCAAGGCGTATAGATGGACATGGACATAAGAAGAGAAATTTTAAACTCATATATTATGTTTTTGTTATTATCGCTATTCGTATGGTTTTGATAAGTGAAAAAGCCAGGAGAAACACGGACTATGTTTCAAAAATCTCTGAAATAATTGACAACTCGTTCACCACCGGTTATCTGGATCTGAAAAAACGTCACTGTTCAGTTCCTGCACTCCTACCATGTGCTGACAGTATATCGCAGAAGAGATGTTACAGAACCCATTGATTTGTATTGTTGAACATCTTCATGAGAGCTGTGCGAATTTCCAGTAGCATGGTGATATTTACTTTGCTAGCTTTGTGTGGTGACGTTGAATGTAATCCGGGGCCAGTTTGTTTAATATGCCAAACGAGTGGAAGAAAAAATCAGCGTTTCCTAACTTGCCATATTTGTAGTACATCAAGCCATCAAACTTGTGCCAAACTTACTGGTAAAATAACTCACTGGACGTGCTGGAGTTGTTCTATGCCTGATTTTTCCAGTTCATTCTTTGATGTAAATGCTGTTACAAATGATTCCGATTCCAACGTATGGAAGACCACACGAAGAAGGGGGAAAATATCTTGCCTATCATTCAATGCTCGCAGTATGAAGAACAAGAAGAGATATCCTCAAACCCAAGCTTGGCTGGAGGCGCTGGATCCTACTGTAATATCAGTCTGCGAGACCTGGCTTGATCCTTCCATCAATGATTTAGAAATAATTTCTGACAAATATCTGGTCTTCAGAAAAGATAGAACATCCATAGGAACGGGTGAGTCTCGACGAGGAGGAGGCGTTTTATTAGCTGTCAAACCATTCTTACAGCCAACTAGAATGACATCGCTGGAAAACAATGCTGAGATTATATGGGTCAGTTTGAAATGTGGAGACCAACATATCCTGCTTGGTTCAGCTTATAGGGCGCCTAATAGTTCGGATGTAGTAAACAATGACTTGGTGGAGTCAATTGAGAAGGTGCAGGAGATTCAACATAGATACGACGGAATATTTTTGTGCGGTGATTTTAATCTTGACATTGTTTGGGGTCGTGATTATGCGAGAGCTACTAATAGTTTCTGTGACAACTTTCTCTCTTCCTTTCTGAATGTTGTGCCTTATCAGATGGTGACTGAAGCTACACGCATTACCACAACATCTCGTGCCATTCTTGATCTTGTCTTGACCAATAATCCCTCCAAAGTAACTGATCTGGAAGTTATTCCTGGGGTAAGTGACCACATGGCTGTATCCTTTCAACTTAATTGGCAACCACCGAAACAGAAAATCGTTCGACGCTCAATGAGGAACTATCGCATGGCTAATTGGCCCCTGCTACGTGAAATGCTGTGTCAAGAAATGCAGAATATTGTGTCTTTGGATGTTGAGTCTGCCTGGGCAGAATGGAAGACAATTTTCTGGAGCTGTGTTAACCGAGCTATTCCATGTCGTATTGTGAGTTCCAAGAGGAGAGCACCGTGGATAGGGGGAGATATTATCCACATGATTCACAAGAGGGATTATCTACATAGAAGATGGAAAATTAACCCTTCTGAGAAAAGCTGGGAAAAATACAGAAAAGCAAGAAATGACACCAAATTAAAAACAAGGCAAGCCCATGATGAATTTGTTTGGAAACTAAGTGCTAATGGAGACGACCATGGAAAGAAGTTATGGCGATACATACATGGTAAGAGTGGAAGTTCGGCACCGAAACATTTTGATTTGGATGGGAACAAGGAAAACAATTCTCAGAAGATTGCTGAAGCATTTGTACAACATTTCCGTACTAATTTTACCGAAGATCTTGGAGAATCTGACGGAAGTTTTCAATCTCAAGGAGGTGTGCAGACCTATCATCTAAACACAATTTCCTTTCATCCTATTCTTGTTGAGAGAGCGTTGAAAAAGTTGAAGCCGGACTAGAGCCTGTCACACTAGAGTGTGAGAGCTCGCACTAGAGTGTGACATTGGTAAAAAGACCCCCTCAAATGTAGGTTGTGTTAGGTTTGATCCAAATACGTGAACGTGTTAGGTTCCATGGTATAGGAAATGGAGTTCGTAAAGGCATTAACCCGCGGGTTGATTCTATCAAACAACTTAGATCCGGCGCGTAACAAAACACGTGCGCTCGCGCACGTGTTTTGCTACAGGCCGACAAATATACGTTCCTTTAGGCTTAAACCCGCGGTATGATCCTGTTTGAACCATCAGGACACGGTACAGTACGGCAAATGGAGTTCGTTAAGTCAAATCTAACACAACCAACATTTAAGGGGGTCTTTTTTTACCAATGTCACACTCTAGTGCGAGCTGTCACACTCTAGTGTGAGATTTTAATTTTTTAATTTTTTAAAATTTTTATACCAATGTCACACCCCAGTGCAAGATTTTAATTTTTTAATTTTTGACTATTTTTATTTTATAACCTGTGGAAACGTGTGATTTGACGTGTTGGCAATATTTTAAGCCGCATGTAATGGCGGTGAATGATGAGTTTACGTAAAACCCCTCTTCAAATCGATGTATGGGTCGACGAATCGCGAGCAATATTTGAAGATTAACGTCACTCTGCTCCTAAACATTGCCTGCAACACAACGAGAATCTACTACGTATCAACAATCTTCTATCTGCAATTAATAATGGTGAGTTGACATTTACATAGTATATTTTTAAAAAGTATAATGCCTGTATTCACAGCAAATCATTTTAGTTGAAGTTATCATCATGTTAGATGTATATTTTTTTAAATGAATTACTTTCCTTTTGAACACGACACAAACTTTATTTTTTATTATAAATTGCACAATATTTCGGCCACTGTCTGCGGCCATCTTCAAGTGAATGTAAACAATGATTGAAAAATTGACAGGTATAAAAACATTATGATTAAAAAAGACAAACAAATCCAAATTCAAATGTTATAAATTTAACATGTAATAATAAATTTAATTTATAAATTTATTAAAAAATTAATTCAATAGTTTATAAATTTAGCATCGAGTCAGGTCACATTGTCACTTTTAAGTTTTACATATTAATTAGTGTTGTTTAAATAATTATAGTGGGGAATATAGATAGTTATTTCGATTTATAAAAATCGATATCTAGTGGAGCGGTCGCTCCACCCAGCCAAGTCGTACGGTACACTCACACTCACTCAACATACCGTAAATGCCTAATAAACTGAGGAGCAGACCAAACACTTTTCTGTAAGCAACAAACTGGCATTTTCGGCCTACTGGATCTTAAAATTGGAAAATATCACATTGTTGCAAAATATCTTAATTTCGAGCTATGGCCCACCCCACTACATATACCAAATTTGGGAACAATAGGTTATGCCATTTGCGAACTAGAAGGCCTTGAAAACAGTGAAATTACACCACTTTTAAAGGTATCTGATTATAATTATAATGATTCTGATATCAGGCAACCCCGCTGTCACCGCCACAGCTTAAACGGCTGAACCGATCGATCTGAAATTTTTACCACATGTGCACTTTTTGCGTCTGATGATACTTTGCCCTTACGAATTTTTTGTGCCGCCATTTTGAAACCGGATGTGACGTCATATCTAGAAAACGGCTGGACCGATTAGAACGAAATTAGCGCCATTCGATTTAGATGGTCATCTATATGAAGTATGTTACTAAAAAATATTATTTTCATATTTTCTAAACCGGAAGTGACGTCATAAATTAACAATATTAGCTTATTTCATCAAATTATACTTTAAATAATTAACTTACATTGTAACATAGCAAAAACAAAATTATAATTTCAGTACCCAGTGCTCTCGGCCGCCATTCCTGAAACCGAAAGTGACGTCAAATATCGAAAACGCCTGTACCGATTGCCACTGAACTTGCTCCTGTCTATTCATTCTGCAATCTATTTGAAAAATCAGTTGGGATAAATGAATATACAAATTAACGGTACCGGAAATGACGGCAGGAAAGACCAAATGAAACCGGAAGTGACGTCATATATTGAAAACGGCATAACCGATTTGACGGAAATTAGCGCTAATGTATTCAGAAGGTCATTCATGACGTATCACCTAGATAAAACTAGATTGTTTTCTTTAAACCTATACCGGAAATGACGTCAGAAATTATGACGTCATAAATATGATTAATGTCGTCATTAATATGCTAAATGACACTAAATTCACCACTATCTACCACTATCTATTTACTTTTAAATAGATATTAAGTAAACATTCCTTGTAAATAATAATAAATTCAAGGTTGCAGTGTTCTTGGCCGCCATTTTCTAAAACCGAAAGTGACGTCATATATCGAAAACGGCTGTACCGATTGCAACCAAATTTTGGAATTGTGTAGGACTAATAATTATGGATTCAAGACGACATTATTTTCGGTCGCCATTGTTAAAACCGGAAGTGATGTCATGTATCGAAAACGGATGTACCGATTGCAACCAAATTTTTTAATTATGTTGGACTTATAATTATGAATTCAAGACGACATTATTTTTGGCCGATATTTCAAAACCGGAAGTGACGTTATATATCGAAAACGGCTGCACAGATTGCAGCCTAATTATGCAAATATGGTTCACTTATAATTATGATATCAAGGCGGCAGTATAATCGGGCGCCATTTTTTAAACCGGAAGTGACGTCTGATATCGAAAACGGCTGGACCGATTGTAACGAAACTTAGGCTATTCTTCTTGGATAATCATTTTAAGCTTATACCAAACGCAACTTTTCATAGTAACCAAATCGGCTGAGGCGTATTTTTTTAAAGTAATTAGTCCTTCTTCCTCCGACATGTGTTACAAGCTTTATGAATAAACTAACAAAAGAAGTGATATCCCAGAAAAAACACTCCGTGTAAAAAAGGCAGCCAAGTCTCTTTACTTTAAAAAAATTCAACACCGAAAAGGAGTGATATCAAAAAAGGAGCCAAGTCAATGACATTTCCAAATATTTAATCGTATCTTTGAAATAAAAGTATAAACACCGAGAAATACTTTACAAAAGGACTTGGCGCATCGTTTTTTTAAATACATTTTTCTATTCATAAGCATGCCATTTATATACAACCGTAATTTAGAATTTTTAGAATAATAGGGACACATCTTTTAATTACATTATGTATACCTACTATAAAATATTTTCTATTTGAATTTGTACACATGAAACTTGTTGCCTATGTTTGTAATAAATACACAATAGATATCTTCGTAATATTGTTTCGTGGTCAACATATTAATTAAGTCTCATGCGTTATACCTTCTCATCATGAAACACATTTATATTAATCCGCATTTTATAACAATACATTTCACAAAGTACGTGACGGCACATTGAATTTCTTTAAACATTTTAACTTGATACACTTGACACTTCAAAAATATATAATAGTGTTCCAAAGATAGTTAGTAATTATTTGACAACGTTTCATGATTTCCTTTAGTAAAAATCAAATTTTGAAAATATACCCTTCTAATATCAACATATTGAGCCCACTTCCTTGTTATTTGATTATTCCACCTTTATATTACTTATCTATTACAGCATGAAATCTTTCTTCTATCAGACTATCGCAATTGACAAAACTATAAAATAGTCATTACTAAAAGTAGCTTGTATCATAGATACATGGCTCTAATAGAAAGAGGACAATGTACCTACTTGTAAATTTCTGTCCACTTTTAGGATAGAATGATGTCTTTAAAAAACGATGCGCCAATTCCTTTTGTAAAGTATTTCTCGGTGTTTATACTTTCATTTCAAAGATACGATTAAATATTTGGAAATGCCATTGACTTGGCTCCTTTTTTGATATCACTCCTTTTCGGTGTTGAATTTTTTTTAAAGTAAAGAGACTTGGCTGCCTTTTTTACACGGAGTGTTTTTTCTGGGATCTATATTACGCATCAGAATTAACGAAGAGTGCAGAAATTGTGTTTTATCGAATATTTTTTCATTAAATAAGAAATGTGAGCAGAGATCGTTTATGTTAAACATGATCATTACAATTTGTTCTGATACCTATTGTGTTATTTATTCGTTTTAGTCGTTCATCAACGCGTTTAATTCCACATCGTCAGAGGGGCAAGTTCTGACAAGATCCGCGGGGGAGATGGAAATTGGAAGATACTATGACGTTGTTAGCGGGAGAAGAGTAAACACTCGGTTTGGGAGTACTATATTGCTAACTTTAAGCAATCCAGACGACGCTCAAGATGTACAAGGTAACAAATTTAAACTTTTTTTGTCAAAGCCTTTTAACGACATTCTTAACGACGCTGCATTGTTGGAAATAGAACAGAAAAAATTACAGATTGTGTATTTAGGGCGGGATAGCTTAAATCGCTATGATTTCCAATTCAGAGAAAGTGACTAATAATTTGTAACATGTTTCAATAGCTTTCAATAGCAAAAAAAGTGACGAAAACCGTTGCAGAGATCTTTTAGGTAAGTCTATAGAAAAAATATCAAGTTGTGACTAGAATTCAATTATTTTAAATAGTGTTGAAATTTTTTATATAAAACTTAGCGTAAATTAATCGTCAACAACTTGGTATCATTTCATATAGATGACCCTATCCGACCACGTTATCAAGTGTAGAATAATTTTCACCTCTGTATTCCTATATCCACTATCCCCAAATATCACCAAAATATATAATAAAATTTTTTCTATGTGATAATATTATCAATTTTAATTTTTCACTTTTATGGAATAATTCTCATTCAAATTACATGCTAAAAATATTAAGGTAATATAACTTTAAATTTTTGGTTTTGGATTTAATTATCAGATTTAGTTTATCAGATTAAGTTTTTTTATTTTTTTATTTTTATGGAATATTTCTTTATCAAATTCTATTTTAATTCTTACATAATGATTTTTTACAAAAACTTGGAAAAACTTGAAAAAAGTTGTAAAAGGTGCAAAAAGTTGTGAAAAGTGGAGAAAACTTTTAAAAACAAATGTATTTTTCTACAATCAAGTGTTGTGATGGTGTACAATTCAAATATATTTCGCGCCTTGAAATAATATAGAATTTTAAATCTTAACGATTAGAAAGTGACCAATCATAAAAATTCAAATTTTACCCACCAGATAGCGCAATAGCGAGACCTTGATCAAGAATAGACGTGAAATTCAAATTTTACCCGCCAGATAGGACAATATCGACACCTTTGACAAGATAAGACGCGAGATATTTCACTTAAATTTTTAATCCTGCCTAATGGTGAACGCAATAGTGACACCTTGAGATATCAATGATGCAACAAAACACCTCGATGTCAGCATCGCACCGTCCAGCTATTTGAATGCAAGCGGCTGTATTTCTCTAAAGAATAGCAAAAGATGAAGAACACGAGATAATTAATTTCATACCGAAACTCGCCGCTCAACTGGGTTATGACCATAATATTACACATGGTATTTGCCCATTAGTTCGTCGAGCAATTATTGATGTTGATGCTGGGGGGCTCTCAAATAAAATGATACAAAATAACTACCTACTTGATTTCTTTTTCAAATAACAACTAGATGAAAAATTCAGTATCTAAAATTGTTGTAACTTGGTGATGAAGAATTTGTGAAACTTGTTGCAATGTGTTGATCGAAGGTGTTCTATGACGTCATACAGGTACTATTCTTCTATAACTCATAGCTTAAGTTACATATCCTCCACATCCTTGTTCAATATCAGATTTTTAATAAAAATATTTATATAATAAACTTGAGAGAACAGTGATTGTAACTTTTGTTAAACGAATAGGAAAATAATTTTGACAAGTCGTTTGAAGGACATTTTAAAATATATTTAATAAAAATAAAAAATGTTTTGTGGGCAGAATTAAATTATAGGTAAAAATTATTTAGAAGAATAATATGTTATATCAATTTAATTCTGAGTGAACTTGGTATTATGTTATAAACGAAAATAATCAAACACTTTTTCACAAGTGACAACTTTTGTCTTATTCTTTAGCCAATCTTTTCAATATGATCAAAATATAACGATTTTATTTGTTTCATTAAATTCAGATATCAAGTTCAGTATAATTATTTACGCTCAACAAATAAAAACACATTAGAAATGATAGTTCACAGAACAAATAAATGATGAGTTTAATACATAAAATTGATATAAAAAACAGATGTTCTATGATTTCATATCCGTATTCTATCCATACTCATGATCTTCTAGGCCTTCCTCCACATCCTCATATTCATCTTCATCATCTTCATCCTCATCCTCATCCTCATCCTTTATAGATGCAGGGTTTCCATGTCCAAATACTCGCTAATCTCAACGGATGTGATGGCACAGGTGTTCATTTAATGTTATTTGAGTATCCTGTTACTTTTAGCAATTCTTCAGTGAATTTATAAAAATTACAATTGATTTGTGATGCATTCATTTCTATACTTGATTTTTATTAGATATTATTTGTTCACTGGGTAAGAGACATTCAATTAAGTTTTTATAAGAATATATTTTAATATTGATTATATTTATCTAACATATTATTACGAGTAAAAGGATTTTTCCGCCATCTTCACCCACTTCACTTACAGTATCTCTAACATAACTTCATGTTAATGATATTTCGATGAAACTTCATTATTATAGAGATAAAATTACGCTGATTCCATTATGTCATAAAACAATGGGCTATCCACACTAATTTCCGAGACCTATGAAAAATATCAAGTTGTTACTAGAACCCTATTTGAAAATTTTATATGAAACGAAGTTAAATTAATTGTCAAGAACTTGGTATTTATTTATAAACAAACTTAATCGACCCATTATTAAGAGTAGAAATATTTTCACCTTCTCTTATTTTTATCCTCATCCTCATCCTCATCCTGGCTAGATACCCGATTTTGTTTTGGTTCTGCTATGTATTAAGAAAAATTATAATGTCCCCGTATAAGTGACGACATATTGCAACATACCTTCGTTGGAAAAAGATGCTACCATCCACATCCTCATCCACATCCCCATCCACATCCCTATCCTTTATAAGATGTAGAGTTCAATGTTCAAATACCAGTTGGATTATGTGAAAACAATCCAAAATTTCAAATTATCTTTCAATTAAAATTTTTTACGTCACTTTTCGTTAATACAATTATTATCACCTAGAGAATGCTACAGTCGAGCGCGAAATTCAAATTCAAATTTTTTGCCGCTTTTAGTAAATGTAATTAAAATATCAAGTTGTGACCAGAATCCGATTTATAATTTTTATATAAAACTATGTTAAATTAATTGTCTAGAACTTGGTATTTATTTATAAGCAAACTTAACCGACCCATTATTAAGAGTAAAAATATTTTCACCTTCTCTTATCTTCATCCTCATCATCACCCCCACCCCATCCACATCCTCTTCCACATCCTCATCCTCATCCTTGCTAGATACCCGGTTTTGGTTCTGCTATGTATTAAGAAAAATTATAATGTCCTCGTATAAGTGACAACATATTGCAACATACCTTCGTTGGCTCATTAGCTCAGTTGGTAAGAGCGTTGTGCTCATCGTGCAAAAGTCGTGGGTTCGATCCCCACATGGGCTACATTTTTTTTAAGTCAGTCGACATACAAAATGATTTAATTTTTGCGTCACTTTTCATTAATACAATTATTGTCACCTAGATGGTGTTGTAGTCGAGCGCAAAATATAAATTCAAATTTTTGTGCCGCTTTTGGTAAATACAATTATTGTCACCTAGATAGCGTTGCAGTCGAGTCAAGTTTAAATTCAAATTTTTTGTGCCGCTTTTCGTGAATGTAATTATTGTCACCTAGATAGCGTTGTAGTCGAGTCAAGTTTAAATGTTTGCGCCAATACTTACCTTGACAACTGGATGACGTTGCTGCATAGGTCATTAACCACCTATGTATATGCTTATTGCATCGTCTTTCTCTTATCGCCTAATTAGCCGAGTGGTTAAGGCGTTGGATTCCTATTCCAATGGTAGCAGGTTCAAATCCACCTCGAGATACATTTTTAATTTAAAAAAAGTGACGTCAGAAGAACACACGTGACATGAAGGAAGAAAATGGCGGAAATATGCTCGAGCTAGAGTGTAGGAACCGGAAATACGTTTGAAAATGTCGCCCTGTCAAACGTACATGGCGGAAGAAAATGGCGGATAAAATGGCGGACAAAATGGCGGATGAAATGGCGGATAAAATGGCGGAAATGGTTAAAATATGCTGACACTAGAGCGCGGGAAACGGAAACACGTGACAAAATGGCGTCAAAACAAGATGTGACGTCATAAAATAGGCTCACACTCTAAGCTGAGATTTTCCACATCTCCACATCCCGGTCCAGAAGTCTCAAATGCTATCTACTCCGGTTGAAATACGAACTAAAGAACACAAAAGAAATTTGAAAAACAGAAGACAAAACCCAAATGAAGAAATAGGGCAATCATCCTTGATAGCAGACCACGCGTTTGAAAACATGCATCAAATAGAATGGGAGAAGACGAGAAGGATTTGGAAGGAAGAAAGTTGGAGCAAGAGAAGATTTAAGGAAGCAGCCACAATGGCATGCTTAAGACCATATTTAAATAAAGAAGGTTTAGCCATTATCAGTCAACCAAGCCACGAATTTGATGAAATTTGGGCATCAACTTTAAAAGCAGAAATAATTGAAAGGTGGCAACAGGTGATTTAGTTTTTTATAATCCAAGGTTTATCATTTATTGATTGATTTTAACAAAGCTATTTGACAATTTGAAATCTTTGGAAATGTAGGTACACTCGACAATTCATAAAACGGTATTGTAATATTTTCTAAGTCCCAGAAATGCGTACTTGATTCTGGTTCAGCCTGTACTACTGCCTTCTCACTCACTCGCTAGGCAAGCTGCAGCGGTCTCGCTTCAACTAATACGCCAAATAGATAGGTAACCAGTTTGTTCGTCAATGGGTTGGGGGTAGATAACGTTGTCAATAACAGAAGATCCTCGATCGAATCCTTCGAGCTGTCCTAACCGTGGTTTATCGTGATGTTAACGATTGGACGAAAATCCACTTCTATTTCCAACCTGCTCGAATGTATTATTTCGAACATTTAAATATTTTAGCTATTAAAATAATATTTATATTTTAATCATTGTAGTAAGAAATTAACCTTTTTGTTAGAATATGATATTAAATTAAATTTATAATAATGTCAAAATACTCTAATCGTCAGCTAGGCATTTTTTTAATTTATTTTAATTTATTATATATTAAACACATTTCAACGTAGCCCCGCTTATCCAAAAATGGCTCGTCGGCAGGGCTACTAAATTCAATTACATATTACAATAAAATAAAAAAACACTCTCATAACACTCGCATCATTTCATAAAGGCACAAAATAAAATACGCAATTCAATATATGAGGCAACAATCATAATAATAATATAGATGCGTGGTAGCAACAATCCCAGAGAACAGTAAACTAAATCAAGTATGGTAGAATCAATTGATGAGTTGATTCATCTAGGAACTCATATACCCTCTCGTATACCAAAATATGATTTTCAAATCACTGTTGTATCAGGCAAAGTTCCGTGAACATGCCTCCCCACTGGGATATTGCGACTAGACAGAAAGTAATCGCACTTATAGAATCTGGCGGGATGACGATCAGGGTTGCGGGGGAACAATATGGCGTCCCCGTAATGACGGCCAGGAGGTGGTGGGATAATTACCAAATTACCGGAACGGCGGAACGCAGGTAAATATCAATTAAACAAGATTTCTAAACAGATAGAAAGTAAGTCAATGCACACAAAATATTGAATACTTAGTTTATATTATTGTATTATATTATATACTAGAAAAACGCTCTGGGTAACGCGTTGATGAGCGAGCACGAGCGTAAAATCAGAAAATGAAGATTATTTCTAAGCTTTTATTACACACGTTATAACTTTTATTATTTTCCCACTATTCTGTTTACAAGCTCAACTTTAAGTTTCTATAATTTTCGTTCCATTCATTCAAATTGATTGAAATTTTCACACAATCGATCTTAATTTATTGTGAATATAATTTGAAATTTTCAGCTTGATATCGTAAGTAGTTTTGAAGAAACAGCGTCCCGGCCATTGGAAGTTTTCTCGACGCGCGCTATTTGAGCTCCGTACAATCAATTTTTTGACAACCAAATTTGAACAGCTGTAACTTTTTTCCTTAATGTTTTTGAAACTTGCACATATTAATTTTTGGTATGTTTTCTAATACGTGTACAAATTTCAGAATCCTATCTAAAATAGTTTTGATATAGTGATCTCTCAATCAGGGGGACTTTTTTTGCGCCACCCGTTATATAAGGCGTAATTAAGGAGTTTTTGTTTTTATTTAAATGCTAATCGATTTTGGTATAATTCAGGGAAGTTTGAATTATTTCTATGTAACAAAGACTTTTGGTGGAATTACTTTAGCACTAAATTTATTTTGTTAAAGTATTAATAGGTGGACGATGTTTTGATTAGACGTGGTACAGGGCTTCAGCGTGTGTCCAACGCGGCCCAAGATGCAGCCCTTGTGGCTGCGTCGCAAGTTGCGCCGTTCACGGACGCCGTGAAGTTAACCGCCGCCACCAACTTCCCTGGCGTGCCCCAGACGGCTAGGATGAGGCTACGGGAAGCTGGGATACGTTGCCAACACGCCGCGCTAAAAGAGGCCCTGACGGACAACCATTGCGTGAACCGCATGGCTTTCGCCGCTACTAATTTGCTCGAGGACTGGTCCAGAGTTGTTTTTTCTGATGAAAAAACATTCTCGTCGTCCAACGATGGGCCAGTCCTCGTGTACCGGCCGAAGGGGACACGATACAACCCCGAGTTTGTTGCTGAGCACCACAAGAGCGGCCGCTTCTCCGTGTGTGCATGGGGCTGGGTGTCCAAAGAAGGCGGAGGCGCGCTGTGGCGGGTAGATCGAAGACTCACCGGCGAGCAATACCGTGATATCCTCCGTGATGTCATGGTGCCGTCGGTGAGGGTGCTCTACCCCCACGGCAACATCCGCTTCCAACAGGTAAATAACTCTGGAATTTTGTATGTAAAACACATACTTATTTAAACTGTAGTTTCATTATGAATGCACTTGAAATGAGTAATTTAAGAAAATGCTGTTCGAACTTCACACAATATTTAATCAAAAGCAGACAGACAGACAGACTGTATTCTGGAGACCCGGGTTCGATTCCCGCGGCCGTCCTTCCTTACTGAGGTTTTTTCGTGCTATTCCCTCAGTCGACAGGCAAATGCTGGGAAGGTACCCTACTAATAGGCCACGACCGCCTCCTTCCCACCTTCCATCCTTACCTACTCTTCACCATCATCTCCCAATCATCATCATAATCATTCACCCGTCGCCATTAGCTTCGCTGCAGAACAGTGCGACGTTAAGTCCCAGACAAAAAAGTATACTAATATATGTGGTATTGTTTGACATTGTTGACTTTTTACGTGCGTGATGAGCACATTAAGTTGATATTGTTGCGTTTCTCAATGCAAGTCGCAAGCAAGTATAGTGACATTTCGTAACTGAAGTTACCTGAAAACGTCATATTAAGAAATGAATTACCTATTAAAAAATTATCAAAATGGGAAGCCCGCCTAAAAAACTCTTGTAAATTAGCTCGATCGTAGAAACGGTGCGACCTGTATACCGTCAGTAACAGAAAAAAATCAAATGTCCATGCCAAAAGAGCGAAAAAGGAGACGATCGCTTCTCTGGCCCAATCAATTTAAGATAAGTCTTCTTAATTTTTTGTTGTTGTAAATATCAACAGAGAAAATATGGCAGATACACTTTTCACCCGAAAAAATTAACATTTTTATTACCTAAATGTAAAATTGAAGTTTCATGTGACATTTTAGCGGGAAAATCTATGTGTGACGTATGTGCCACTTGAAAACTATTCATCCCACAATAACAATTTTTGTTTGTCGAATTCCTAGACATGTATAATTTTAATATTTCAAGTTTTTAATCCATTCTACAATTGTTCTAGGACAACAGCCCCATTCACCACTCCAGGATTGTGCGTGATTGGATTCACGCACAAGAGGACATCGAGCTCCTGGACTGGGTGCCACGAGGAGCAGACATGAACCCCATCGAGAATGTGTGGGCGGAGGTGGTACGAACCATGAAGGACACGTGGGTCCAGCCGGCCAACCCCGACGCTCTCTGGGACGCCGTTGAGACGGTCTGGCTGGATGTGACTGAGGGTCCTCGCTATATGCGCGCTCTGATCGACTCCATGCCGAGGCGTCTCAACGCCGTCCTGGACAACGACGGAGGTTGGTCGGGGTATTAGCCCGGGAATTTACAAGAATATTTTTGTTTTTATATTTGCTAATAATTAATATTTTATACATTCATTTTATGTTTTGATTAGCGATGTAATCATCTATTTTCCCGAATGTATGTATTACTTAAATTTATATAATTTCTCACTTATAAATACTGATATTTGATATGTGATACTGCAATTAAATATACAATCCAGAGTGATCATGTGTTGACAGTCATGATTTTTTCCTTTATAGATGCATGTGAATTGTGAAGCAAAATATTAAATTCAAACTACGCTCTGATGCCATTTTTGTGTAAGGGATAAAGCCACTGCAGGTAAAAAAAGGCCAGATGTTAGGTTCGGAGGTTCGGTTGAATATTTAAATTTCGGTTCAAGGCTCGGTTAGGTTCAAACTTATTAGGTTCGCCCAGGCGCGTAGGAAGGGGGGGGGGGGGGTGGGAGTGGGGGTCAATGACCCCCCCACTTTTCATCTTGACACCCCCAGATATAACCCCCAGATACACACAAATTTTGATAAAGAGATCCAAAAATGCACAAATTTGCTCCATTATGAGGTTGAATTCTCAAAATTTTCCCAAGTTTTGCAAAGCTAATTGAACAGAGGTATTATCCAATTTGACAATAACTCATTTGTCCAACATGATCATCCTCATGAATACAATTTAATAATTACACATTAAACTATGATACCGAATAAGCACCGTTTTCAAAGCAATTCCAAAATCTATTCATAATCGATTATCTTTAGGGATTTTATCGAATAACAAAATTTACAGATTATAATGCATTTTGTCAAAGTTTCCCAAGAATATTGCATATCACAAATTTTAAATTTCTTTGAAAACGATGCCAAAATAGCTTCAAATTCGATTCATTTGCATCAAAAACTCAAAAAATTCCCTGCGGGGCCAATGGGGATTCTATAAAACCAAATAGTTACAGTTATATTACATTTGTATAAAGTTTCCACAGAATATTGCATTTCATACATTTTAAATTTCTTTGAAAAGTATGCTAAAATAGCTTTAAGCTCGATTATTTTGTATCAATAACCCCAAAAATTCCCTGCGGGGCCAATAATGGGTATTAAAAACAAATAGCTACAAATTATATTACATTTCTTAAAGTTTCCACAGAATATTGCATTTCACACATTGTAAATTAAATTTCTTTGAAAAATATACAAAAATAGCTTCAAATTCGATTCTTTTGTATCAAAAATTCAAAAAAGGCCCTAAGGCCCTGCGGGGCAATTTGGGTTGCGGGCTTCCCAGACCCCATTGTAACGACGACTACTTTTCCTCACATTCATTGATCCCCATAATTTTGACCCCCCCCCCCCCCCCCCCCCCACTCAAAATGAAGTTCCTACGCGCCTGGGTTCGCCCAACCTAGCGAGCACCGATACGTCCAACACCTCTAACCGATATTCTAACTAATACTGCAGTAGTTTTAGTGTCTGACACCAAACTTTTTTCAATTCAAGAAATTTATTTTGAAGATTTTATTCAGGTCATAACTTATGAACAAAAGATGGTCAAATTTCCGAGCTTATAGACGGCTGAAAAGTTAGGTATAGTAGAACAAAGAAACACCAACAAAATTGTGGGTTATTTGGAGTCCCTTTATTCGGATACCGCTGAAATTAGGGACAAAGGGAGAAGTCTTTTAGTGTAAGAAATAGTAGCCATGCCAAGTTTCGTCGAAATCTGAAGAGGTCGTGTAGTTAATTAAGATATTTCCAAACGAGTCTGATGTCATTGCAATGCTTTGCTGGCATTGCAGAAATGCTTGACAGAAACATAAAAAAACGTTTCCAGAATTTCAGAATATATGATGAATTTGACGAGTAGTCGCAAGGTTTATTTTGTTCAAAAATATAACAGTGCTGTGCAGTGCATTGCGGTTAAAAAATTTATCGAATTAGCAAATCTAAGATTTAGCGTAAAAAACTTTATTATTATATATCAAATATCTCAATATTTCGTTCGAAAATCGAAACAAAAAGACAATATTTCATCGAATTCTAAGTTACTTCACAATACAATTTCTGTGATACGGATACCAAGATACTTTTGTATCTCAAGATACGTATCTCAGATACTGACCCTCCCTGAATGCCTCTGGGTAGTCTCTACACGTGTGAAAAATTTCAGAACGATCGGAGAAACGGTGAGACTTTGTTCGCTCCTGTAACCATCAAAAGAACAGAAATAACACAGACTCGTGACGAAAGAGAGGAGTGCAGTCGCTCGCTGCACTCGTTCAACAAGAGCAGTATTAAGCATAATATTCTTTTACCGGAGCCAAATATATTATTAATCATAACATCTTTGCCGGAGCTGATCTCGATAGCATGGACCACTATTTTAATTTCTCATCAAATATCGGTGGATTATGATAAACATCATCGCATTATTGTTAATTATGGCAGTGCAAGTTCAAATTAAATACATTTTATGGGACTCTACAGCCGAGCTACAGCATCCATTCTTTCATAAAAAAGTGAGTCTTACAAGATACGATTATTTTTTTGTATTTGTAATTGTATTTGATTAAATCTGAATTACAATGTTTGTTGCACATATTTCATGTAATAATTATAATGCTGTTTTACATATTTGTTGTATTCTTTAAGAATTGATGCCTGGCTGACAGGAGATACTTTTGACATTATTATCAATTTAATTTAATATAAAAGTATAATAATAAAGGTTAATTAATTCATTGATTATTAATTATGATGAGTTTTTTGTAATTGCTCAAAAATTCGAAATAATACCTACAATAGAGCAGATTGGAAATAGAAGTGGATTTTCGTCCAATCGTTAACATCACGATAAACCACGGTTAGGACAGCTCGAAGGATTCGATCGAGGATCTTCTGTTATTGACAACGTTATCTATTACCAGTCTACCCCCAACCCATTGACGAACAAACTGGTTACCTATCTATTTGGCGTATTAGTTGAAGCGAGACCGCTGCAGCTTGCCTAGCGAGAGAGTGAGAAGGCAGTAGTACAGGCTGAACCAGAATCAAGTACGCATTTCTGGGACTTAGAAAATATTACAATACCGTTTTATGAATTGTCGCGGTACCAAAAATAATTACTACGCCTCATTTTACACAAAAATAATTTTAACATTAGTTATAACACTTTGGCAAGAATACACACAAAACAAAACTCTTTATAGTACACTGGATATTACTGGATTTCACGCGGTTAAAATACTTAAAATTCTCACTTTCATTTTTTTCATTCATTTCATTTTTCATTTATTTTTTATATTCACACATCATACATAGTCATACAATAAAAATCATGGCACCTCCATAAGCCAAGGCCTGTGCGGAGGTACATGCGGAAAATTAGAACAATGTAATGTAAATACAAATAGAAAACATATAGGTATAAGATACAAAGTCCTGATGAAAAACAATTAATTACAATGAGCATATAGATGTAGACAACCCTACATTAGTCATGATATTATATTGAAAACAATTGTGATCAGTATAATTGTATTTTTAATTATATAACTGAAAAAAATGCTAATTATACAAATGGTAAACTACATCACATAAATTATACTTTTTAAAGATGAAACAGGCGTATTGAATATCCAAACTTTTAACTTAGATTTAAAGATTTTATAAGAAGCTGACGACGACAACAAAGTGTTTCTAATCTCAAGATAATCCTTCGTAGCTGGAGTTCTTTCATTTAGCTGGAGTTCATCCGCAGCTAAAAAATTTCCGTAACTGCTACCATTGTAACACTTGGGGATGGTAGGTGATAGGACGAGCGGTCGATAGTTCCCATTGTTACAAATTGATTAGTTTAGATAGAATACTACTTTATTAAGTTTTACCCAGTGCTACGAAATATGTTATAAAAACCCTACGTGATGGAATAGAGTGGAACTAACTCCAAGCCTGTGCTGAACTCGACTGCCTATTGCATGCTCCCGATGGTCACAGCAATAGGGAATCCGAATAGGTGACACAGCTAATCACACGGTCTGATCGTGAGATCGGCTGAGCTAGCTTGCGCGTAAAGCCTTGCAATATAGATATTAGAGAAACCTGACATCCTATAATGTCGAATTACCGCTTGCTCAGTTCAGACTTCTAGTGGGAAAATGTACATAAAAAATGTACTTGTTACAGTGATAGATTATTAGGGTTTAACGGCGCGTCAACGACGAGGTTATATTGCGCACATTAATTTTTACTTTAAACTTTGTTGAATTAAGTGGAGGACATGGAGAGGGGGTCGACCTAACGGGCCTGATCCGGGGGAGTCTAGCACTGGTGGGAAGGCAAGGCCGGAATAGGGAAGGACCGAGGGGTGTGAGGATTCGGGCCGGTGGAACCTGGGGTGGGATTACATAAAATGAGAACTACCAATTGTCACGGTGACAAGCTTCTAATCTCAATGTTATTCACGGCCTTCTAGGGTCTTGTCACCGTGATAAGTAAGTTATCATTTTATGTGATCGCACCCCAGATTTCAGGGGGATCACCATCTCGAGGGGGAAGGCCGGCCCGATGGGGACCGCAAATTCAAGGGAGGACATGGTTAGGCCAACCCTGGCTGCTCTTTGTCTGGACCTCACCACTGACCTGTCCGGCATGGGTAACCCTTACACATGAGCATATGCTCGCCGGCGTAGCTGCAATGGATCATTGGCCAACACAAACCCCACCACCGCGATAAGGTGACAGCCGTCGGTGGGGCTTGTTACAGTGGATCATATTTCATTCAATTTGGATGTATATTATTCTGTGCGTTTGGTACGGAATTCTTGTTGAAGAAACACGTACCAGTGCTCGCTCATCAACGCGTTACACTGAGCGTTTTCCTAGTTAAAGTAATTAAGTGTAGACTGAACAAATAAGTTGTTAAATAATATATTTCTTTGTTTGTATTTCACAATACAAAGCATGAACCGGAGACAAGCAGAGCAATAATTAATAATAAATAATACAATGAAATGCAATAAAATGGAATGAAGTGAGAAATATTAACTAAAGATGGAGATGCATTCACATCATAAACATTGGAACTTAGAACTATAGGAAGCTGACAAATTAACAAAAACATAATATGAGTCACTACATTCAGTTGAATTACTGATCTATTCCTATCATACATCTAAATAGGCCGTCAAAATAGCGCAGACTAAACATTTAACACATACTTACATTTCTTTTCAGCAATAAAGAAAGAATAATATTTCTAAACAAAGGAACAAATTGCGGACAAAACATAATTAGACGTGGTACTTAAAACGTGTGCACAATTACGTGATTTGTAAACATTCTTGACTCATTCATAAGTCACTTATAATTAACAAGATATTGTTCTCTGCTAGCATGCTTTGTGCTTCGTGCTATGCATGTGTTAATGTCACTGAACGCTGATGGAACTACTGTGTAACCGCCGCTGAGGCTAGAGGATGACGTCACAAGATGGCGACTCAGTCTACGTTGTAGATGCGCGCACGCTTCTGCGCCGATGTGTGTCCGAGTCACTCGGGACACCCGACCTACAACAACCAATGACAATGAGAAGTTGCAGGGGTTGAGTTCGTGCGAATAGAGATCATGGGGAAGGTTTGTCATGTTATTGTAAGCCAGGACGCTTGCGCTGGGGCGACCTACAACATGCAGGGGTTGAGTTCGTGCGAATAGAGCTCATGGGGAAGGTTTGTCATGTTATTGTAAGCCAGGACGCTTGCGCTGGGGCGACCTACAACATGCAGGGGTTGAGTTCGTGCGAATAGAGCTCATGGGGAAGGTTTGCCATGTTATTGTAAGCCAGGACGCTTGCGCTGGGGCGACCTACAACATGCAGGGGTTGAGTTCGTGCGAATAGAGCTCATGGGGAAGGTTTGTCATGTTATTGTAAGCCAGGACGCTTGCGCTGGGGCGACCTACAACATGCAGAGGTTGAGTTCGTGCGAATAGAGCTCATGGGGAAGGTTTGTCATGTTATTGTAAGCCAGGAGGCTTGCGCTGGGGCGACCTACAACATGCAGGGGTTGAGTTCGTGCGAATAGAGCTCATGGGGAAGGTTTGTCATGTTATTGTAAGCCAGGACGCTTGCGCTGGGGCGACCTACAACATGCAGAGGTTGAGTTCGTGCGAATAGAGCTCATGGGGTAGGTTTGTCATGTTATTGTAAGCCAGGACGCTTGCGCTGGGGCGACCTACAACATGCAGGGGTTGAGTTCGTGCGAATAGAGCTCATGGGGAAGGTTTGTCATGTTATTGTAAGCCAGGAGGCTTGCGCTGGGGCGACCTACAACATGCAGAGGTTGAGTTCGTGCGAATAGAGCTCATGGGGAAGGTTTGTCATGTTATTGTAAGCCAGACGCTTGCGCTGGGGCGACCTACAACATGCAGAGGTTGAGTTCGTGCGAATAGAGCTCATGGGGCAGGTTTGTCATGTTATTGTAAGCCAGGACGCTTGCGCTGGGGCGAACCCAAGTTGTTCTTCCACTAGACTAGTTCAAACATTTACACATAATTATATCCCTCAGCCGTTACAAAACTTTACAGAATAACTTGCGTTGACGTTTTAACTATAGTAGAAAATAATTCCATATGGACGTTACCTTAGATGACAAAAACCCGTTTAAAATTACTTGATTAGATTGACCCACACATCAATCGCTGTAAGCTTCCCAAATAACTCCTGAATCACATCCCCAGCACCCCCGCTGTCTCTTGAGGCTTGTTTTCTCAACCTGTGTTACCTCCACTAGTGAGATTGTCATATACTAGAGAAGGGAGTATTTGAAACCAGGCACCGTAGCCTACTCATATGAAACAAACCAAGGGGCTTAACGTCCCATCCGAAGGACGGTGTAACATTCACAGCACTACGCGCCGTCGAGAGAGGGAGGTCGTCACTCACTTGGGTCTGGTGGCCGTGTCTTCGGTGTCGTGAAGTGTCTCTATCAAGGGTCTATTGGCAGTCTCAGCGAGGAGCAATGTGCTGAGTCCGCCCACAATCCCCACCACACCCAGCACTGTCATGGGCAGGCGCACGTTCACGGCCTCCTGTAAGCAACATTCTTATTGAGCCGTGTTCCATCAGGGCCAGGATCCATAAAGCTTGCCTCCGACCCCTAACTATAAGAGTGAATGAACGGGGTTAATTTTAAAACCCTCGGGCTTTGTGAATAGGGATCCAGAATGGAATTGGGAAAACGTTCTAGAATAAGCCTCTTGGAGGCCTATTCTTTAATTTTTTGATCTCGTCGTGTCCGCCTTCATTTCACTTCCATTAAGATAGCATTCTCTACGCCGAAATGAAGGCGGTCGCGACGAGATAAAACAATATATATTACAGGGCTGCGATCGTGTAAGATGACAGCTTCCTTGTCACGGTGACAAGTCCCTAGAAGGCCGTGAATAGCATTGAGATGAAAAGCTTGTCGCTTCGACAAGGGAGTTGTCATTTTACACAATCGCAGCCCAGAACTCTTTTGGATGAAGCAGTGCACTGATGTTGATTAAGTCTGACAAACTTTCCTTTCATGAGATGTACACAGTGGCGTCGGAACCGGGGGGGCAGCAGGGGCACGTGCCCCCCCTAGACGTCTGAAGGGGGGGCAAGAGTATCAATCTACCCCCCCCCTGGTAACGCACAATATCTTTAAAAATTACTCGATAAAGTGGGTATCACACTGAGTTGCAACCCGTGGTTGGAACTGTCGTATGGAAACTTTTGATGCAAAAGGAGGCAACCGCCTATCACACGCAACTGTTTGGGTTGATGTTGGTTGGTTCACGATAGGCCATTTAAGAAAGTAAAGATACATCTGTTGGTGAGGTGTGGTACTTATGTTATCAGGCTTAAACGCATGCGCAGTGCGCACTTCAAAGGACTCGGTGTGACGTCATCCCACCCACAGCCTTCTCGAACACAACACGTACATTTATGACAGATACCAAACAGACACTAGTCACTACACACTAGACGGCTGTGGACCTGTCAGGCTTTATCGCATGCGCACTGACTTTCTTAAATGGCCTATTGACACTCATGAGTTGCGCAGAAAGCAGTTGCCATAGTAACTAAAATAAAAGTATTGAGAATAACAAAATCTGACAGCGGCAATCCAAATCTCATATTTAGAGTGATTACTTGTGAAAGAAAGATATTTAAGTAAGTACAAGTTAATGATAATACGCACTATTTATTCATACACATGTTCAAGTTAAATATTCATCTGATTAATATGATTTATAGCTAATATTTATAGCATCCTATTGGTAAGTTCACGTCACGTGGTACCACAACAAATTGTTGGAACCGGAAAAATAGAGACTTTTCTATTTTTCAACCCAACCCGTGGGTTGACCAATATCAGTCTCTGCACATGCGCGGCCAACCATATTTTCCAACCGCCGGTTCCATACACGGGTTGCAACTCAGTGTGATAGGGCTTTAAGGGTTGAATTTCAAAAAAATTCGCTGCGCGGCATTTGTTATGTGAGAAGCTACTGACGAAATTAAATTGATTTTGTTATTTTACACCAAAATCATTTGAAACCAGCCTTTAAGAGTATTAAAATTTTAATAAATCGCTGCGCGGCATATTTATATGAACATTCCTGATATGAGTGAAAGATTAACTTTTGTTTTCTTACAATTAAAATGCACCAAAATCATTTGAAACCTGCCTGTGGGCAGAAATTCAAAAAAAATCCGCTGCGCGGCATTTTAATGTGAGAAATGTCTAAGATTTAATTTCATAATATCTGCATTTGAAATTGGACCTATTGTGAATGCGAATAAGTGCGGATATATCATCAAAAACTAATCACTTTTCAAGGGCATATAATTTTATGACACTTTTCCACATTATATTTTTAAGGCACTCACTTTTTTGGCAGTCCTGACATAAAGAGGATAATGATCATCCATTTATTTGTTCAGCTAAAGATAGGTTTAAAAAATGTGAAATCACGTAGAAACGCACCAAATTCATTCCTGAAATTCAAAATTTTTCCGGGGCTATGCGCCCCGGACCCGCATAGTACTGGGGGGCCCTCCCCCCAGACCGCCTATTGTTTCTCTGAGCAATCGTGTTTCCCACGCATATTGTCATTTACTGTATTATTTTTTCCCTTACAAATTTAGTCCCTACCCTACCTAGATCCTAAGCAAAATGTGCCCCCCCTGAAAAAATAGACTTCCGACGCCACTGGATGTACAGTACCTAAGCGTTCAGTGTTCGACAGTTAACTCGGACAAGATGTCCTTCCGCCTTCACTGTTGCCATTTTAGACAAATTTGTTAGAATTTTACATTGTTTGATATTTGTCACCACAACAAAAGAACTATTTCCCGGACACCTGCAGTGGTTGAGAGATATTTACAAGTGACACTCTTTAAAACACTCCAGGATTACAAGCTAAGCCCCATTGTTGAATTGTTCACAGTCTTTGCTGATGTGTCTAAACGCTCGCTTGGCAGACTTTACTTGAGTACATGACAAATTTACTTCCGTCTCCGAATTGTTGATACGTCACAAAGTTGCCAAGCAACAGCAGTTTGTGTAAAACCCTTGGTTTTCATAATTTAAGCTATGAGTTTCCTTAGCGACAATTTGACAAACGGAGACAAATGGTTGTACTCATCTTCTGTTGCTTGGCAACTTTGTGACTTATCAACAATCGAAATAACGGAAGGAAATTCGTCAAGTAGGTATTCATGTACCCAATGTAAGCAGCATCAGGCACTCACAACCCCACAAGGGGTTTCATTGAGAGCCAGCACTTGTTGCATGTGTCTATGTCACACTCACCAGGTTCTTGAGGAAGGGCACTAGTATGAGCGCCACGCCGGCAGGGGCGTTGCTGGCGCCGACTCCGAGATTCCGGATGACCGTGGGGAACAGCTCGGCGGTGAACACAGGCAAGATGGCGTTGGAGGAGCTCACAGAGAACTTGCCGATCATCGCGAACGTGATGGTCAGCCATTCCAGGTGCTCGTGTCCCGGCCCTGATGAGGGGATAGTTACAATATAATCGCTAACGTGATGGTCAGCCATTCCAGGTGCTCGTGTCCCGACCCTGATGAGGGGATAGCTACAATATCATCGCTAACGTGATGGTCAGCCATTCCAGGTGCTCGTACGCCGGCCGCGTCTTTCCATACCCTAATCGAGCCCAACTCAATACAACTGTTTAAAGACTATAAAGAACTGAACAAAATATTTTCTAGCAATTCACGAAGGCCGTGAATTTGTTGTAAAGGGAGGGAAGATCGTCCGATTTAAAAATTAATTTTACATTGAAATGAGAATGTGTTTGGCTGAAAAGTGAATTTATTGAGTGGAGACGGGCTGGAAGGTCATAAAAAGCAGAAGGGTTCGTAAATAAATATTGATTGATAAATTGTTTATTGATAAATATTGTCTGAGAAGCAGGCAACTCAGAAGTTAAATTCTTTGCTGTGGTCCGAGCAGCTACATAAAAAAACAAAAAATATATATATAACGCAGTAGTGAGGAGTCTTCTCACTTATGGGTCCGAAGCATGGGAGTTGACAAAGAGAAATAAAGAAAGACTTCTTGCAACGGAGATGGATTTTCTGCGGAGGAGCTGTGGAGTATCACGGCTACAGCACATACGTAATGAGGAAATTAGAGAAAGGATGGAGAAGAAAGACACGGTGGTACAAGAGATTGAAGAACGAAGGTTAAAGTGGTACGGGCATATGAGAAGGATGGACGCGAACAGGTGGCCACAGAGGATGTGGGAGTGGGTGCCACCTGGACGGCGGTTTAGAGGGCGTCCGGCCAAGGAATGGCACTCCGAGGTTAAGGAGGCTATGGAAAGTCATCAACTGGAAGAGGACGAATGGAGGGACAAGGATTCCTGGCGTCTAGGATTCGAGACAAGGCCACGGCTGTAAATCACTCGCAATATATATATAAATATTGTGATTTAAGTTTGGTTTTTGCTGTGGTTCGGGGATTTGAAAAAGGAAGAGAGATTTGTCACGGTGACATGGGGTAAAATTTCACGGCGGGTCAAAAACTATAATTAACTTTTTAAAACCAAGGTGTTTAAAGTAAAAAAAAAAATGGTTGATGCATTTGAGATCAAAAATGAAGAGGAGTGTAAATGAAGGTGAGGACAGCTTGGTGGAAAGACTTATGATGGAGGTACAGAAATTGAAGGAAGAAGTATCCGATATGAAGATAAAACAGGAAATAGTACATGAAGAGTGGAAGAAAGAAGTTGCGGATATTAAACAAAGACATGAAAAAGCAGATAATGACTCAATTGACATGTTTGCTGAAAGAATGGTTTGGGAAAGGGAATGCAAAGAAGAGTTAAAAAAAAGAATAAAGAAAAGTGTATTGGATAGAAATGTATGGGAAGAGAAGATGTTGAATTGAAGTATATGGTACCCCATAAAAAACACTCCGTGTAAAAATACCAGCCAAGTCTCTTCAATTAAAAAAAAATAGAAGAAATCTAAAAATTCAGCACTGAAAAGTAGTGATATCAAAAAATTGGCCAAGTCAAAACTTTTCAAAAAATACTTGGCGCCTCGTGCATATAAATAGTATAGAAGTAGGCAGGAAATGAAATGTACTCATCTACACATGTCCTAAAAAAAACGATGCGCCAAGTATTTTTTGAAAAGTTTTGACTTGGCCAATTTTTTGATATCACTACTTTTCAGTGCTGAATTTTTAGATTTCTTCTATTTTTTTTTAATTGAAGAGACTTGGCTGGTATTTTTACACGGAGTGTTTTTTATGGGGATATCACTCCTTTTTTCAGTTTATTATTACAACTTGTAACATATTGTGGCACCAAAGATTATAATTCTTTTAAAAAATAAGATTTTGTGATTTGGTTGCTAAGAAAAGTTGTGCTTGTTACTGTGTTAATGCTATAAATGATATGTTACAAAGTATAGCAAAAGTTTCGTTCCAATCGGTCCAGCCGTTCTCGAGTTACGGCATCACTTCCGGTTTTCAAAATGGCGGTTGACATCACTGCCACCTACAATTTGTATCTATAAATGTTATGTAACATTATAAGCCTTCTGAATATGTAGTTATTGATATAAGAGATGATTTTAGTCAGATTTGTCATTTTTATGACGTCATTTCCGGTTTAGGTTATAGAACATTTCTTCTTTCACTATTGGTATTCCTTAAAGATGACCTTCTAAATCGAATGGCGCTAATTTCGTTCTAATCGGTCCAGCCGTTTTTGATATATGACGTCACTTCCGGTTTAAAAATGGCGGCACAAAAAATGTATAAGAACAAAGGTATCATCAGACGCCAAAAGTGCACATGTGGTAAAATTTTCATATCGATCGGTTCAGCCGTTTAGGCTGTGGCGGTGATAGCAACGTTTCCTGATATCTGAATCATCATCATCAGATAGCTTTTAAAAGGGGTGTAATTTCACTGTTTTCACGGCCCTCTAGCACCCAAACGGCATAACGTATTGTTCCCAAATTTGGTATATGTTGTCAGGTGGGCCCTAGCTCGAAATTAAGTTATTTCGCAACAATGTGAGATTTCCCAATTTTGAGATCCAGTAGGCCGAAAATGCCATGTTGTTGCTTACAGTAAAAGTGTTTGGTCTGCTCCTCAGTTTATTATGCATTTACGGTATGTTGAGTGAGTGTGAGTGTATAGTACGACTTGGCTGGGTGGAGCGACCGCTCCACTAGATGTAAACGAATTGATTAGGTTAGAAGAGGAGAGACGGACTGATAAATTAGAGATTATTCAGGAAAGAGATCGAGATTGCCAAGAACAAATGGAGGAGAGAGCAAAGTTTGTTAGCAAGTGGCAAGATATTACAAATAGGTTAGAACAGTTAATGAATACAGTCAATGATAATCATAAAAAGCATCATGTGGAGATGGTAGAGATCTTGACAACAGGCAGAAGCAGTAGAACGAGTATTCAATTGAACGAGTATGAAGAAACACAATCACAAAGCAGTGTTCAAGAAGTAATTTCGTCTTGTGAAGCAGTGCATAAACAAGATCAACATCAGCAAAAAAAGCGAAAGAAACAGAAGAAAGTGCAGAAAAGGAAAGCAGAACAAAAGAACATGTTGATTGCCAATATGGTGATTGAGAACGATACTCAGGAAAAAGATGATCAAGACTATGAAGAGAAGAGAAGGAGAAGAGTCATTTGAAGAGTAGTGATGTGAATCAAAAGTCGTTTGAAGAGAATAGAGCATTGGAAGATACGATTTTATTGATGGGAGATGTGAGTGGCAGTGAAGCATGGGTTTTCGCGTTGGGTGAAGGATGTCACGTAAAAAGGGAGCCAGGAATAAAAATCAGGGAAATTACTGCAAGAATTGAAGATGGATGCTACGCAAAACAGAGTGGGCTGAAGAAAGTCATTTTACAAGTGGGAAATAGGGAAGTTTGGAATCGGATGGATAAAGACGAGATAATGAACGATTTTGAGGGTTTGATGCAAGTCTCTAGAACCTTTTTTGGTCCTAAGATAAAAATAGGTATTGTGGGTTTACTAAGTAATTACTCAGATTACTCAGCCACTTTGAATGAAGGATTGAAAAAGATGGCGAAAGAGAAAGAGGTGGAGTATATCGAATTGGACTACACGCCAGGATTCTTGATGGATAGAAGGAAGTGGGCCCGAGAAGTTGGAAGAAAATTGAAAATGAGGGTTGAGGAGAAGGTTGTTAGTAACAACAAGAAGAATATTTGGACTCAGTCGAAGCAGGTTTTTCGGACCAGTTGGGTTTCAAGGAGAATATTATAGGAAGGAGAATGATGAAGAATGTGAAGAAAAGCAAGACTAATAGGGAAGGTGGATGTTACAGAAGAGGAGTTATAAGAATGGGAACAATAAATATTGTCACGTTAAATGGGAAGATAGAAGAAGTGATTGATGAAATGAATGAAAGAAAGATGCATGTGTTGGGATTGAGTGAAACAAAATGGGCAGGAGAAGGGTATAAAGAATTGAGAGATGGTTATTGTATATATTGGTGTGGTCATAAATAATGTAAATCTGGAGTTGCAATTATATTGTGTCAAGAAGTAAAAATGAAGGTTGTGCAAGTAGAGTACATCAATGAGAGGTTAATTAAATTGAAATTGATTTTCGAAGAAATGTTAGTAGAAATTTTACAAGTTTATGCACCTCAAGTGGGAAGGAAAATGGCTGAAAAAGAAACTTTTCTTGAGCTTGTAGAAGAAAATATATCTCTTGAAAGTACATTTGTAATGGGTGACTTAAATGCAAAGGTTGGAAGAGAAAGAAGAGGATTTGAAAAGGTTTTGGGAAAAAATGAATATGGATCCAGGAATAAGGAAGGTGAAAATTTGTTAGAAGTTTGTGCAAGAAATGGATTGGTGATTGGTAATAGTATGTTTGAGAAGAATGAAAAGAATATGATTACGAGGTATGGTTGGGATGGGAGATCGAAATCGGTAATTGATTATATGATATACAGTGACGCACTTAGAAAAATGGTATTGGATGTAAAGGTTGTACCGAATGTGGCGTTTGATGGTGATCATCGACTATTAATAGCGGATATACGAATGCCAAGAAAATGTGTTGATAGAAGAAAAGCGAAGAGAAGAAGAAAATTTAAGGTATGGAGATTGCAGAATGATGAAATAAGAAAAGAATTTAAAATGGCAATTGAAGAAAATGTGCCAGTTGGGGATCTAGTGGAGCGGTCGCTCCACTCAGCCAAGTCGTACCGTACACTCACAGTCACTCAACATACCGTAAATGCCTATCCCAGAAAAAAAACACTCCGTGTAAAAAAGGCAGCCAAGTCTCTTTACTTTAAAAAAATTCAACACCGAAAAGGAGTGATATCAAAAAAGGAGCCAAGTCAATGACATTTCCAAATATTTAATCGTATCTTTGAAATAAAAGTATAAACACCGAGAAATACTTTACAAAAGGACTTGGCGCATCGTTTTTTTAAAGACATCATTCTATCCTAAAAGTGGAAAGAAATTTACAAGTAGGTACATTTTCCTCTTTCTATTAGAGCCAGAATCTATGAATCAAGCTACTTTTAGTAATGACTATTTTATAGTTTTGTCAATGGCGATAGAAGCATGATTTTATGCTGTAATATATAAGTAATATAAGGGTGAAAGAATTACATAACAATTAGAAGTGGTGAGAATGTAGGTTTCTTTGGAAAACTTCCATGGAGTCAGGAGTCAGGATCCTCATCAGTGTGTTGTGTCTAATGTCCGCCCGTCCGATCGGGTAGCTCAGTTGGTAGAGCTCTCGCCCGGCAAGTGAGAGGTCCCAAGTTCGTGCCCCGGTTCGGTCGGATATTTTTCACAACACACATCCCTTCATATCAATTGGAAGTGGGCTCATACATATTCTTGCAGTACTGTTAATATGGCGATATTAGACTGGTATCTTTTCATAATTTGATCTTGACTGAAGGAAATCATGAAACGTTGTCAAATAATTACTAACTAATGGAACACAATTATATATTTTTGAAGTGTCAAGTGTATAAAGTTAAATTTTTTAATAGAAATTCAATATGACTGTCTTCTTTGTGAAATGTATTTTTATAAAATGTGTATTAATAGAAATTGTTACATGATGAGAAGGTATAACGCATGATGAGACTTAATTATATTCACCACGAAACAATATTACGAAGATAACTATTGTGTATATTTATAGAAAGCATAGACAACAAGTTTCATAGCGTATATATTCATATAGAAAATATTTTAAAGAAGGTATGTATAATATGTACCTAATTGAAAGATGTTTCCCTATTATTCTAAACATTCAAAATGACGGTTGTATATAAATGGCACATGCTTATGAATAGAAAAATGTCTTTAAAAAAACGATGCGCCAAGTCCTTTTGTAAAGTATTTCTCGGTGTTTATACTTTTATTTCAAAGATACGATTAAATATTTGGAAATGTCATTGACTTGGCTCCTTTTTTGATATCACTCCTTTTCGGTGTTGAATTTTTTTAAAGTAAAGAGACTTGGCTGCCTTTTTTACACGGAGTGTTTTTTTCTGGGATATCACTTCTTTTGTTAGTTTATTCATACAGCTTGTAGCACAGCTTGTGTCCGTGCAAGAACTTATTTCTTTAAAAAAATACGCCTATGCCGATTTGGATACTTAGAAAAGTTGCGTTTGGTATATAAGATTAAAATAATTATCCAAGAAGAATAGCTTTAAGTTTCGTTACAATCGGTCCAGCCGTTTTCGATATATGACGTCACTTCCGGTTTTAGCAATGGCGGCCGAAAATAATGTCGTCTTGAATTCATAATTATTACTCCTACACATTTCCAAAATTTGGTTGCAATCGGTACAGCCGTTTTTGATATATGACGTCACTTCCGGTTTTAACAATGGCGGCCGAAAATAATGTCGTCTTGAATTCATAATTATTAGTACAACACATTTCCAAAATTTGGTTGCAATCGGTACAGCCATTTTCGATATATGACGTCACTTCCGGTTTTAACAATGGCGGCCGAAAATAATGTCGTCTTGAATTCATAATTATTAGTACAACACATTTCCAAAATTTGATTGCAATCGGTACAGCCATTTTCGATATTTGACGTCACTTCCGGTTTTAACAATGGCGGCCGAAAATAATGTCGTCTTGAATTCATAATTATTAGTCCAACACATTTCCAAACTTAGGTTGCAATCGGTACAACCGTTTACGATATATGACGTCACTTCCGGTTTTAAAAATGGCCGCCGAGAACACTGCAACCTTGAATTTATAATTATTTACAAAGTACGTTTACTTATATCTATTTTAAAGTATAATGTGGTGAATTTAGCGTCATTTAGCATATTTATGACGTTATTTCCGGTATAGGTCATAAAATGTGTGACGTCATTTCCGGTTTCGATATTTGAATCATCAAATATTACTGATTACATAAAGTTGACCGTCTAAATCGTTTAGCGCTGGTTTTGTTCTAATCTGTTTAGCCGTTTTTGAGACATGATGTCACTTCCGGTTTCAAAATGGCGGCTTCCGGTTGGTTTTATAACAAGTCAAATGAAATATCAAAAGTACAAACGTTACATAAATATCAAGACAATCGGATCAACAGTTGTTGCTGAAATGCAAATCGATGTATATTAAATTTCATGACGTCATTTCCGGTTTATTTAAAATAATGTTCGGTCTTTTGATATTGATAATCCATATAGATGACCGTCTGAAACGATTGGCGCAAATTTCGTTTTGATCGGTCCAACCGTTGACGAAATATGACGTCACTTCCGGTTTCAAAATGGCGGCACAAAAAATTCATGGGGACAAGGTTAAATCAGACGCCAAAAGTGCACACGTGGTAAAAATGTGAGATCAATCGGTTTAGCCGTTTAGGCTGTGGCCTGTTTACCGGATTTTAGCTCCAGCCTACTACTACTAAGATTATTATTATGAAAACCGCCCTAAAACACAGTTTTCACGGCCCTCTAGCGCGCAAAGGGCGTAACCTATTGTTCCCAAATTTAGTATATGTTGTAGGGTGGGCCATAGCTCGAAATTAAGATATTTCGCAACAATGTGAGATTTCTCAATTTTAAGATCCAGTAGGCCGAAAATGCCACTTTGATGCTTACAGTAAAAGTGGGTTTGCTCCAGCCTTTATATGAGAGTGTGCGCGCGCCGTACGACTTGGCTGGCGTGGAGCGACCGCTCCACTAGATATAAACTGAGGAGCAGACCAACTACTTTTACTGTAAGCAACAACATAGCATTTTCGGCCTACTGGATCTCAACAATGGAAAATCTCACATTGTTGTGAAATGTCTTAATTTTGAGCTATGGCCCACCTGACTACATATACATCACGCGACAACAACCGGTCATGCCGTTTACGACCTAGAGGGCAGTGAAAATCGTGAAATTACACCGCTTTCATCTGCTTCTTCTTCTTCTTCTTCTTCTTCTTCTTCTTCTTCTTCTTCTTCTTCTTCTTCTTCTTCTTCTTCTTCTTCTTCTTCTTCTTCTTCTTCTTCTTCTTCTTCTTCTTCTTCATATGATTCCCGAAAAAGTTGCTATCACCGCCACAGCCTAAACGGCTGAACCGATCAACCTGAAATTTTTACCACATATGCACTTTTGGCGTCTGATGATACCTTGCCTCTTGTGATTTTTTGTGCCGCCATTTTTAAACCGGCAGTGACGTCATATCTCAAAAACGTCTGGACCGATTAGAACGAAATTAGCGCCATTCGATTTAGATGGTCATCTTTATGAAGTATCAATAACAAAAAATTATTTTCTTATTTTCTAAACCGGAAGTGACGTCATAAATACGCAATATTTCACTTATTTCAACAAATTATACTTAAAATACGTACATAATTAACTTACATTGTAATATAGACAATACAATTTATAAATTCAAGGTTGCAGTGTTCTCGACCGCCATTTCTGAAACCGGAAGTGACGTCATATATCTAAAACGCCTGTACCGATTGCAACTGAACTAGCTCCTGCGTATTCATTCTACTATTTATTTGAAAAATCAATTGGGAAAAATGAATAAACAAATTAACGGTACCGGAAATGGCGGCAGGAACCACTAAATGAAACCGGAAGTGACGTCATATATTACAAACGGCATGACCGATTTTACGGAAATATAGGGATTATGAATTCAGATGGTCGTTCATGAAGTATCAACTAGATAAAACTAGATTGTATTCTTATTAACTATACCGGAAATGACGTCATAAATATGATGATTGATGAATTACGTCATAAATATGTTAAATGACATTAAATTCACCACTTTATACTTTTAAATAGACGTACATTGTGAATAATTATAAATTCAAGGTTGCAGTGTTCTCGGCCGCAATTTTTAAAACCGGAAGTGACGTCATGTATCAAAAACGGCTGTACTGATTGCAACCAAATTTGGGAAATGTGTAGGTCTAATAATTATGAATTAAAGACGACATTATTTTCGGCCGCCATTGTTAAAACCGGAAGCGACGTCATATATCGAAAACGGCTGTACCGATTGGAACTAAATTGTGTAAATATGTAGGACATAAGAATATTGATTATGAATTTAAGACGACATTATTTTCGGCCGCCATTGTTAAAACCGGAAGTGACGTCATATATCGAAAACGGCTGAACCAATTGCAACCAAATTTTAGAAATGTGTAGGACTAATAATTATGAATTAAAGACGACATTATTTTCGGCCGCCATTGTTAAAACCGGAAGTGACGTCATTTATCGAAAACGTCTGTACCGATTGCAACCAAATTATGCAATTATGTAGGACTTATTATTATGAATTCAAGACGACATTATTTTCGACCGCCATTTCAAAACCGGAAGTGACGTCATATATAGAAAACGGCTGTACCAATTACAACCAAATTTTGGAAATGTGTAGGACTAATAATTATGAATTAAAGACGACATTATTTTCGGCCGCCATTGTTAAAACATGAATTTACGTCATATATCGAAAACGGCTGTACCGATTGCAACCAAATTTTGGAAATATGTAGGACTAATAATTATGAATTCAAGAAGACATTTTTTTCGACCTCCATTTCAAAACCGGAAGTGACGTTATATATCGAAAACGGCTAAACCGATTGTTATCAAATTATGTAATTTTGTAGGACTTCTAATTATGATTTCAAGAAGACATTATTTTCGGCCCCTATTTCAAAACCGGAAGTGACGTCAAATATCGAAAACGGCTGGACCGATTGTAACGAAACCTAAGCTATTTTTTTTGGATAATCATTTTAATCTTTTACCAAACGCAACTTTTCTTAGTACCTATCCAAATCGGTTGAGGCGTATTTTTTTAAAGAAATTAGTCCTTGCTCGGACATGTGCTACAAGGTGTATGAATAAACTAACAAGAGAAGTGATATCCCAGAAAAAAACACTCCGTGTAAAAATGGCAGCCAAGTCTCTTTACTTCAAAAAAATTCAACACTAAAAAGGAGTGATATCAAAAAAGGAGCCAAGTCAATGACATTTCCAAATATTTAATCGTATTTTTGAAATAAAATAATAAACACCGAGAAATACTTTACAAAAGGACTTGGCGCATCGTTTTTTTAAAGACATTTTTCTATTCATAAGCATATGCCATTTATAAACAACCGTCATTAAGAATTTTTAGAATAATAGGGAAACATCTTTCAATTACTTATTACACATACCTACTGTAAAATATTTTCTATTTGAATATATACGCGATGAAACTGTTGCCTATGTTTTCTATAAATACACAATAGTTATCTTCGTAATATTGTTTCGTGGCAACATATTAATTAGGTAAGTCTAATGCGTTAATCCTTCTCATCATGAAATAAATTTCTACTGCATTTTATAGCAATACATTTCACAAAGTACACAGTGAAGTCACATTGTATTTCTATTTAAAAAAATAACTTTATACACTTGACACTTCAAAAATATATAATAGTGTTCCATAGATAGTAAGTAATTATTTGACAACGTTTCATGATTTCCTTCAGTCAAGATCAAATTATGAAAAGATTCCCTTCTAATATCACCATATTAACAGTAGGTACTGCAAGAATATGTATGAGCCCACTTCCAATTGTTATTTAATTCTTCCATCCTTATATTACTTATCTATTACAGCATGAAATCTTTCTTCTATCGCCATTGACAAAACTATAAAATAGCCATTATTAAAAGTAGCTTGATTAATAGATTCTGGCTCTAATAGAAAGAGGAAAATGTACCTACCTATTTGTAAATTTCTTTCTACTTTTAGGATAGAATGATGTCTTTAAAAAAACGATGCGCCAAGTCCTTTTGTAAAGTATTTCTCGGTGTCTATTCTTTTATTTCAAAAATACGATTAAATATTTGGAAATGTCATTGACTTGGCTCCTTTTTTGATATCACTCCTTTTTAGTGTTGAATTTTTTTGAAGTAAAGAGACTTGGCTGCCGTTTTTACCCGGAGTGTTTTTTCTGGGATCTTAATTTGGTTGAAGAGGAATGGATGAGTTTTAAAAATGCTATATTGACTATTACAGAAAATATATGCGGGAGGACAAAGGGATTGAGAAGAAGAAAGGAAACACCGTGGTGGACAAATGCAATTAAGTGTGCAGTAAGAAAGAAAAGAAAAGCATGGGTTAAAAAAGAAGGGTGCAGAACAATATTGAATATAAATAAATATCAAAAGATGAAGAGATATGTTCACTTTTTCGTTTCAAAGAAAAAGCGAAGACTATGAACGCATTTGTTGAAAGTCTAGAGCGGGACTTTGAGGCAAACAAAAAGATGTTATATTCTTTAGTAAAAGGTAAGAGGTAAGATAATAGAATAACTAATTATATGGTAAATGAAAGGGGATGCCTTACAAATGATGTGGAGGAAATACAAGATATGTGGAAGCACTACTTTTCAAAGTTATTGAATGATGACAAAGGTGGTACTGAAGACAAGGAAATAAGTGAAGAGTGCGATGAATTGAATTATCAAGATGATATGGTAATGTTTGGGGAAGTTGAGATGACAGTAAAAGGGATGAAAAATTGAAGATCGCCGGGAGTGGACGAGATAAGTGTGGAAATGATAAAGGCAGGTGGTGCAGCTGGATTGGAGTGGTTTTACAGAGTTGTTGCAGCGGCATGGATTCAAAAATCTGTACCAAGGGATTGGAGGAGAGGTGTTATTGTACCATTGTTTAAGAAAGGGGATCGCAAGAAATGTAGCAACTATAGAGGGATAACACTCATGAGCCAAGGAGCGAAGATATACGAACGGATTATAGAGAAGAGAATGCGAAGTGTAGTTGAAGATGATTTGAAAGATGAACAATATGGATTTAGAAGAAACAGATCTACTATAGACCTTATATTCGCTATAAGGACCATTATGGAGAGAAATTGGGAGATGCGAAAGGAAATGTGGTTAGTGTTCCTAGATATTGAAAAAGCGTATGATCATTTGCCTAGGGATAGGGTGTGGGAGAATTTAGAAAAGAGGGAAATAGACAAGAAGTGGATTGAAAGAGTAAAGAGTTTGTATGTTGGATGTCAGAGTTGTGTGGAAACAGTGGGAGGAAGAACGGGCTGGTTTAGTGTGAGATCAGGAGTAAGGCAAGGCAGTGTGTTGTCACCTTTGCTGTTCATTATGGTAATGGATGATATAATTCGGGAGGTGGAAAGGATTGAAGATCTAGATTCGCAAACTGGGGTATATGCGGATGATGTTGTAATTTGGGGAGAGACTGAAGAGTTGGTACAGAAGAAAGTGGATGTGTGGAACGAAGTGATAAAAAGATATGGAATGAAGATTAGTAGTGAGAAGAGTGAATATTTGGTTTTGGAGAAGAAGAAAAATGGGCTTGTAAGAAATGGTTTGAAATTGGATGGAAAAGATATTAAACAAGTAGAAGATTTTAGTTATCTAGGAAGTTTGGTTACAAAAGACGGAAAGTGTTCGAAAGAAGTTAAAAGAAGAATACAGAAAGCAGACGGGTTTTATCAAAAAGTTAGAAAATTAGTATGGAATAGGGATATACCACTTAAATTTAAATAAGTATTATACAAGCAATATTTTTTACCTATTTTATGTTATGGTGCGGTGACGTGGAATTTGGGATGGAAGGAGGAGAGTATGGTACAAGCAGAAGAGATGAAGTTCGTGAGAGGAATGGCAAATATATAAATGAAGGAACATGTAAGAAGTATGGTGACAAGGAAGAAGATGGGTGTGGAGAGTGTTGGGTTCAAAATTGGGCGAGAAAAACTGAGGTGGTTTGGTAAACTTAAGAGAATGAAAGACAGTAGAAGAGCCAAAAGTGAATTTTGAAAGTATGTAGAAGGTAAAAGAAAAGTTAGGAGGCCAAGAGATAGATGGATTGAACAGGTGAAAAGAGATGTTGAGGAACGAGGTGAAAGATGGGAAGAAGTTGAAAGGAAACATTTGTGGGAAAATCAAGAATTATGGGAACAAATAGTTACAAAAGTGGAGGTAGTAGAAGAGGATAAGGATGAAGAAGAAGAAGAAGAAGAAGAAGAAGAAGAAGAAGAAGAAGAAGAAGAAGAAGAAGAAGAAGAAGAAGAAGAAGAAGAAGAAGAAGAAGAAGAAGAAGAAGAAGAAGAAGAAGAAGAAGAAGAAGAAGAAGAAGAAGAAGAAGAAGAAGAAGAAGAAGAAGAAGAAGAAGAAGAAGAAAGTAAGGAAGGAAGGAGGGGAAGAGGATGAGAAGGAAGACAAATGTGACGGGCCTTGCTAGCCGGCATTACTAAATGTATTTAGCCTATAAGAAATTGACTCTTTTTAGTGTGGAATTTAAGTGTTTATTAATGTAAATAAATATGTGATAATAAAAAAAAAAAAAAAAAAAATTATGTTGACTTTCAAGTGACTTCCTACTGTAAATTCTTAGTACCTTAGGTATAGTTACCTAAGCACCTAAACACCTGGTACCTGTTTCGTCACACAAAAACACTTATTAAGAACCATCTTAAATTAGTATTTTGGACCTACAATATATTGGAGCTGACAATATTAGAGAATCTATTCTGATCAAAACATTCGTGCGTATTAATGCGAAGTCCAAAAGTAGATGGTAATTTTGCGTAGGCCTATGAGGTTGACCTGAAATATTGGTCATAATTTAATTTTCATGATTATTATAATTATTGAATAAACCCAAACTGTTCTGCTCATTTTGTTTCGCCTTGCTTATAATCAAATGTATTTTTGTCTCGTGTCAGAATTTTGTTATCCATAAATTTGTATCTCCTTATTTTCCGAACAAAAGTTCTTTACTTTCAAACTGCCAACAATTAAGTGAGTAAAACCTCCAATATTGCGGAGTAACCTCACTTAGCTGCTTCATTATGAATGGGAGTGTTAGAATGTTTGGTTATACCGAATAGATTCGGCGTTAAATGCGCGTAAAATGCACATATTCAAATCAATGAGTTTGGCTCGATTAGAATACGGAAAGACGCACCCCGGCCCTGATTGTTACAATGTGTTGTTTACAAATGCAGGATCATGTCACTGAGGGCGAAGCACGTGGCTGACTTCCTCTCTCCAGAGGCGGAGATCAGCCACCACCGCTACTTACAAGAACACAACATGAATAGGTACAATCCGGAAGACTCAATAGCGGCTTCACTCGTCGGAACTATCAGAACCGACTGGCTGAGAAGACTTCAACCATTTTACAAGTCCCTCTTCCTCGCATGGGAGACGATAAGCCCTGCAGAGGGCCCCCAGATATTAACAGACAACGGTAAGGACGCGAAACAACTATATTCAACCATCCTCAAGATAGAAATTCCAGACACTGAGTTGACTGGGAGAGGCGCCTGGACTGATACCGAGATCCATTGGGATGATCTCTACCGCTGGCCAACATGCAGCCTGGACGCCGACATCTGCTGGCGACAGATGCACGACGCCGTCGCGTCTCCCAGCCGGCTGCATCGCTGGGGCCTGCGGGACAGCCCCAAGTGTCCGTGGTGTGACGCAGTGGGCACGACCATCCACACTGTCTTCGAATGCCGAAAAAATGATAGGCTGTGGGCTTACGTCAAACAAAAGATTCGACTTTTACTTAATCAAGATCTTAATACTGAAGACATGATTTGCGGGATAAGGACTGGCCCAGATGAAAAGACAGTCAACTTGTGTAACTTCCTATTAAATCTCGCAAAATCCACAATTCACCGATACATTGCTGTGTTTATTGAAAGTCCAGGAAGTCTGGCGGACTCTTTTTTAATTTTCAAGAATAGACTTCACTATAGGATAGGCGTGGAATTCGCGACAGCCAGCTTGACCAATGACATTGACAAGTTTAAGAAGACCTGGTGCCGCAAGCAGTGCCTTGCTGCAATAGAAGATGGGCATCTAGTGCTCAAATAAATGTATTCACTGTCTATTTTAATGATGTAATTGTGTTCTATTTTCGTGCTATCCTGTAATTGATAATTAATTCTGTTCGAAATAAAAAAAAAAAAAAAAAAATCTATCTTTCTATCTATCTATCTATCTATCTATCTATCTATCTATCTATCTATCTATCTATCTATCTATCGGTAGACGTGTATCACCTCGGCTCCCGATACAATAGTGAATAGTGTTCAAAATATTTAATATAACGTGTTAGAAACGGTATCAAAATATACGTGGTGTCAAGACGAACAGATATTTATAAAAAAAAGTGGTAAATCGAGTGACTCTACATATTGATAATCGTGTTTTTTGCACCGCGCAATGCTATTGCCGGTGTAGTGCAACGAACTGATATTGTTTACTATAGAGCTTTACGAAAACCCACTCGGGTCATGAACTGGCGCTCCAAACCTTACGAATACTCACTCGGAGTGACCCGACCCGCTTACGAAAACGTACTCAGAACTGCTCCGAACACAACCCGAGCACAAAACTCACGCCCCTGCTCTTGAGCAGGGTGACGAGTTCTCAACCCGAGCGAGGAGCGCCATATTGGTAAGAAATGGCGCTCAGCCGACTGTCATTAAAAGTAAACGGAGAGAAATTAGATGTAGAAGTCGATCCAGCTACGGCTGACGAGTTTAAAGGTAAGAATAAGAATGTCCACATATTAGTTTTCTTTATTATGTTTCATAAATATTACTGAATTTCATTGAAGACGCTGGCAATCAAAACTGGGTTCATATTTCCCGCCATCTTCAGACTGAACCAACCTCTTGAAGCCTGCTTCAACCTGCTTGAAGAAGACGGTGCTTCTGACTAATTAGAAATTGCGTTCGAAAACCAGCTCGTCCCGAGCGTGATCTGACATAACCTGTCACGTGATCTAGCGCTCGACCTGAGTGAGTTTTCGTAAAGCTCTTATGGCGTGCCTACCCAGCCTCGCCGTGGTTATTGATAATGTCGCCGACACAGCGATCGACGACTACCTCAAAGGTATTGCCGAATTGGTGACGGGGGCGGAGATAACGCACGCGTCACGCATTGCCGGGGGAAGAGTGTGTGTCTTCCTACGCAGCGAGACGGCGGTGAAAACTGTTGTGCAAGACGGTTTCATTACTGTTAAAACTCAATTTGTTCCTATCAGACGTTATCTGACGGCTGCCACAAAGATTGTTCTCTCAAATGTATTCCCCTTTATAACCACCGAGATGCTGACCGAGAAACTAAGACGAATCGGGAAACTGACTTGCCCAATTAGGGACATCTCTACTGGTTCAAGACTCCCTGACTGCACGCATGTAAAATCTTTCCGTAAACTTGCATATATCCTGTTCGACGATGTAAATAATGTCCCCACCCACTTATGTTTCGATATTGAAGGTTATAAACACATTGTTTACATATCTATGGATGATGTGACATGTCACAATTGTAAACAAGCCGGCCACGTGGCTAAGAACTGTAAGCAACCCCGGCCAGCGGGAAACCCGACTGACAACATCCAAGCCAGGTTCCCACCCCTTCCAACAAAGCACCTGTCCTTCGCAAACGCGGTAATTGCAACCCCCCCTCTCTTACTAACACCTCACGCAAGTGATAACATTGGCTATCAGATCCCCTCAACCTTAGCTCAGGACATCGCCACGATTGTGGCTGATCATGGCACCTCCACTGACACAACGATACGACCACCGAAGTCAACCAACGTCGATGACATCACGTCCCCGATCACCACGATGCCCGTGCGGGCGACGTCGCCGCAAAGCCGCCTGGCAGAGGCCGCGAGGCTGACTGGATTAGTTGGACCGAGTAGTCACGTGGACGACACACTGAATGACGACGTCATGTCGGAGACTGGTTCAACGTCATCGCAGATGTCGCTGATGGAAGACGCGACCTCGCTGGAGCAGATCATCCCCGGAAACGACGGTACGAACAAAGATCAAATTTTCACACCCATTAGGTTTAAGGACTTCCTAAAGAAGTCCCGCCATTTCAAAAAGATTGTTCCGATTATTAAAAAATTCTCAAAAGACTATGAAAAAGTCATAAAAGAGCTAGAAGACATTAACAAGAAGTGCAACGATATCAACCTAAAACGCAGAATTGGCCGTATAATTACGGCCATAACCGCTGAAACAATGAATAATTAATAAATGCCTCATAATTTCCTATCACTCAACGTTAGGGGCATGAATAACGAACTGAAGCAAATATTACTTTCGAACTATATCAAAAAGCTCAACTCTGAAATAATTTTTCTCCAAGAAACCAACGTGGACACTGAATTCTCAATAAACTATCTAAATAATTTTTCATCTGCAATCAATGCGCCAGTGCAGCGTAATAGTGGGACAGCAATACTATCCAGAGGTATAGCTTTCGACACAACTCAAATTTTAGTAGCCGGCTTCGCTCAGACTGCCATCTTACAATTAAATAAATCCCAAGTCCACCTAATTAACATTTACATGCCACAGAGTAAAGCGAAAGGCTTAGAAGTAATGGATAAAGTCAGTGAATATATCCTGAGTATTCCAGTGAACCACCGAATTATCATGGCAGGCGACTGGAACTGTACTCTCGAGCCAGCCGACCGTGCGGTCTCCATTGAACACCGAAACGAACTGGTGTCCCCGCTGATCGCCCTGCTCGACTCCGAGGACCTGCGAGACGTATGGCGCGAGCTAAATCCAACCAATCGCGAGTTCACTTACATAAGCCCACTCAAAGACAGACCGAGATCGAGACTCGACAGAGTATATGTCCGCAGTAACCAGCTTTGCGAGATTACGTCATCTAAGATCATACCCTCTTTCTCTGATCACTCCGGTGTAACATTAACTATGCATTCCGAGAAGCGCAGAAAATCACCTTATTGGATTTTCAACAACGCTCTCCTCGAAGACAAGTCGTATACGCAATACATTGAAAACATCATTGAGTTCTACTCAAATAGGCCAGCAGCTACTGACCCTCACGAGTGCTGGGACAATTTGAAAAGCGAAATACGTATATCTACTCAACGCTACGAAGCAGAAGCGAGCCACTTGAACTATGCATCACTGCTCGCTGCAGAAACCCGACTCCGATTCCTCGCAGCGCAGAACACTCTGACGTCATCCGAGTGCAACGAAATTAACAGGTGTTTGGCTGCAATACGGAAGAAATACTACTCAGAAGCAAGGACGGATCTGAACACAGAACAGCAGCGGAAATACCTTGAATACAACAGGGCAACTCCCACATTCTACAAGCTCGGTAGCGACAGAAAAACTTCGAGCACGATCTCAGCACTGCAAATCGATGGTCAAATTGTTCAGGAGCCGAACGCTATCAGACAAGTGATTGGCAATCACTTCTCTAGCCTCTATTCACGATCAGGCCAGAACACAATCGAGAGTCAAGTCCTTTACGAAAACCTTCCCAAATTAAACCAAACCTCCAAAGACAAGCTGGACTCCGCACTTAGTAGCAGGGAACTTGTGACTGCCCTCTTCCAGCTTACTAAGGACAGATCCCCTGGCATCGACGGCTTCTCAGTAGATTTCTTCCGAGCTTTCATCGATAAACTCATGCCCTTATTTACCTGCATGGTTAATTTTTCACTCGAATCTGGTATCCTCCCCCCAACCATGCGCATGGCAGTCCTCACGCTAATTCCTAAGGGCGGTGATAAACTACAACTCAAAAACTGGAGACCTATCTCCCTCCTGAACACCGACTTCAAAATCATTTCCCGCGCCCTCTCCAATAGACTAACAGACGTGCTCAGCTCAATAGTTAATAGCGACCAGACCTTCTGTGTACCGGGCAGGACGATCTTCTCCAATCTCCATCTGATGAGAGATGCGATTGATCTTGCCCACGCCGAAAACGCGCAAACAGCCATCATCACCCTGGACCAGGCGGGAGCTTTCGACCGCGTAGAACACGACTATTTGTTCAAGACACTACAAGAGTTCGGCTTCGGTGACAAATTCATTAGTTTCATCTCTACACTGTACAAAGAAGCCAAGTCAACGGTGCGTGTCGGTTCGACTCTCCTCCCGCCCTTCCCCTTCCAACGCGGCATTCGGCAAGGTGACCCACTGTCTGGCGCCTTGTACACCATATCTATAGAACCTTTCCTATCGCTTCTCAGATCTGGACTTGCGCCTTATGGACTGCGCATCCCTGGAGGAGCCAACAGTCCCTTGGTCGTGACCGCCTACGCGGATGACGTGTCTGTGTTTATAACTGACGACAGGGGCTTCCCGATCATGACGACATCTTTCGACTCATACGCCCGTGCTTCTGGGGCGGCGCTGAATACCTCCAAGAGCACTGGGCTATTCGCCGGCTCATGGAGTAACCGGACGGACGCGCCACTCGGTTTGCCCTGGACCAACGAAGGCCTCAAATTTCTAGGAGTGTACCTGGGCAACGCGAACAAAGAATGGGAATCGCAAAATTGGACATCTCTGACGAATAAGGTTCAATCCGGAATCGATAGATGGAATAGGTGGCATAAGACTACATCCTATCGGGGCCGACGAATAGTGTCCAACCAACTAATAGGTTCCCGCCTTGTCCACACCTTCTCTGTCCTCGAGCCTCCCTCTAGTTTTGTTAAAGAAATCCAACGCAGACTAACAAAGTTTATGTGGAGCGGTCGACATTGGAAAGACCAGAACCACGTTTTCGCTCCTACTGCCGTGGGTGGCCTGGGACTAATCAACATCAAATGCAGGATCATGTCACTGAGGGCGAAGCACGTGGCTGACTTCCTCTCTCCAGAGGCGGAGATCAGCCACCACCGCTACTTACAAGAACACAACATGAATAGGTACAATCCGGAAGACTCAATAGCGGCTTCACTCGTCGGAACTATCAGAACCGACTGGCTGAGAAGACTTCAACCATTTTACAAGTCCCTCTTCCTCGCATGGGAGACGATAAGCCCTGCAGAGGGCCCCCAGATATTAACAGACAACGTTAAGGACGCGAAACAACTATATTCAACCATCCTCAAGATAGAAATTCCAGACACTGAGTTGACTGGGAGAGGCGCCTGGACTGATACCGAGATCCATTGGGATGATCTCTACCGCTGGCCAACATGCAGCCTGGACGCCGACATCTGCTGGAGACAGATGCACGACGCCGTCGCGTCTCCCAGCCGGCTGCATCGCTGGGGCCTGCGGGACAGCCCCAAGTGTCCGTGGTGTGACGCAGTGGGCACGACCATCCACACTGTCTTCGAATGCCGAAAAAATGATAGGCTGTGGGCTTACGTCAAACAAAAGATTCGACTTTTACTTAATCAAGATCTTAATACTGAAGACATGATTTGCGGGATAAGGACTGGCCCAGATGAAAAGACAGTCAACTTGTGTAACTTCCTATTAAATCTCGCAAAATCCACAATTCACCGATACATTGCTGTGTTTATTGAAAGTCCAGGAAGTCTGGCGGACTCTTTTTTAATTTTCAAGAATAGACTTCACTATAGGATAGGCGTGGAATTCGCGACAGCCAGCTTGACCAATGACATTGACAAGTTTAAGAAGACCTGGTGCCGCAAGCAGTGCCTTGCTGCAATAGAAGATGGGCATCTAGTGCTCAAATAAATGTATTCACTGTCTATTTTAATGATGTAATTGTGTTCTATTTTCGTGCTATCCTGTAATTGATAATTAATTCTGTTCGAAATAAAAAAAAAAAAAAAAAAAAAAAATCTATCTATCTATCTATCTATCTATCTATCTATCTATCTATCTATCGGTAGACGTGTATCACCTCGGCTCCCGATACAATAGTGAATAGTGTTCAAAATATTTAATATAACGTGTTAGAAACGGTATCAAAATATACGTGGTGTCAAGACGAACAGATATTTATAAAAAAAAGTGGTAAATCGAGTGACTCTACATATTGATAATCGTGTTTTTTGCACCGCGCAATGCTATTGCCGGTGTAGTGCAACGAACTGATATTGTTTACTATAGAGCTTTACGAAAACCCACTCGGGTCATGAACTGGCGCTCCAAACCTTACGAATACTCACTCGGAGTGACCCGACCCGCTTACGAAAACGTACTCAGAACTGCTCCGAACACAACCCGAGCACAAAACTCACGCCCCTGCTCTTGAGCAGGGTGACGAGTTCTCAACCCGAGCGAGGAGCGCCATATTGGTAAGAAATGGCGCTCAGCCGACTGTCATTAAAAGTAAACGGAGAGAAATTAGATGTAGAAGTCGATCCAGCTACGGCTGACGAGTTTAAAGGTAAGAATAAGAATGTCCACATATTAGTTTTCTTTATTATGTTTCATAAATATTACTGAATTTCATTGAAGACGCTGGCAATCAAAACTGGGTTCATATTTCCCGCCATCTTCAGACTGAACCAACCTCTTGAAGCCTGCTTCAACCTGCTTGAAGAAGACGGTGCTTCTGACTAATTAGAAATTGCGTTCGAAAACCAGCTCGTCCCGAGCGTGATCTGACATAACCTGTCACGTGATCTAGCGCTCGACCTGAGTGAGTTTTCGTAAAGCTCTTATGGCGTGCCTACCCAGCCTCGCCGTGGTTATTGATAATGTCGCCGACACAGCGATCGACGACTACCTCAAAGGTATTGCCGAATTGGTGACGGGGGCGGAGATAACGCACGCGTCACGCATTGCCGGGGGAAGAGTGTGTGTCTTCCTACGCAGCGAGACGGCGGTGAAAACTGTTGTGCAAGACGGTTTCATTACTGTTAAAACTCAATTTGTTCCTATCAGACGTTATCTGACGACTGCCACAAAGATTGTCCTCTCAAATGTATTCCCCTTTATAACCACCGAGATGCTGATCGAGAAACTAAGACCAATCGGGAAACTGACTTGCCCAATTACAGGGACATCTCTACTGGTTCAAGACTCCCTGACTGCACGCATGTAAAATCTTTCCGTAAACTTGCATATATCCAGTTCGATGAAGTAAATAATGTCCCCACCCACTTAAGTTTCGATATTGAAGGTTATAAACACATTGTTTACATATCTATGGACGATGTGACATGTCACAATTGTAAACAAGCCGGCCACGTGGCTAAGAACTGTAAGCAACCCCGGCCAGCGGGAAACCCGACTGACAACGTCCAAGCCAGGTTCCCACCCCTTCCAACAAAGCACCTGTCTTTCGCGGACGCGGTAATTGCAACCCCCCCTCTCTTACTAACACCTCACGCAAGCGATAACATTGGCTATCAGATCCCCTCAACCTCAGCTCAGGACATCGCCACGATTGTGGCTGATCATGGCACCTCCACTGACACAACGATACGACCACCGAAGTCAACCAACGTCGAGGACATCACGTCCCCGATCACCACGATGCCCGTGCGGGCGACGTCGCCGCAAAGCCGCCTGGCAGAGGCCGCGAGGCTGACTGGATTAGTTGGACCGACTAGTCACGTGGACGACACACTGAATGACGACGTCATGTCGGAGACTGGTTCAACGTCATCGCAGATGTCGCTGATGGAAGACGCGACCTCGCTGGAGCAGATCATCCCCGGAAACGACGGTACGAACAAAGATCAAATTTTCACACCCATTAGGTTTAAGGACTTCCTAAAGAAGTCCCGCCATTTCAAAAAGATTGTTCCGATTATAAAAAAAATTCTCAAAAGACTATGAAAAAGTCATAAAAGAGCTAGAAGACATTAACAAGAAGTGCAACGATATCAACCTAAAACGCAGAATTGGCCGTATAATTACGGCCATAACCGCTGAAACAATGAATAATTAATAAATGCCTCATAATTTCCTATCACTCAACGTTAGGGGCATGAATAACGAACTGAAGCAAACATTACTTTCGAACTATATCAAAAAGCTGAACTCTGAAATAATTTTTCTCCAAGAAACCAACGAGGACACTGAATTCTCAATAAATTATCTAAAAAAAATTTCATCTGCAATCAATGCGCCAGTGCAGCGTAATAGTGGGACAGCAATACTATCCAGAGGTATAGCTTTCGACACAACTCAAATTTTAGTAGCCGGCTTCGCTCAGACTGCCATCTTACAATTAAATAAATCCCAAGTCCACCTAATTAACATTTACATGCCACAGAGCAAAGCGAAAGGCTTAGAAGTAATGGATAAAGTCAGTGAATATATCCTGAGTATTCCAGTGAACCACCGAATTATCATGGCAGGCGACTGGAACTGTACTCTCGAGCCAGCCGACCGTGCGGTCTCCATTGAACACCGAAACGAACTGGTGTCCCCGCTGATCGCCCTGCTCGACTCCGAGGACCTGCGAGACGTATGGCGCGAGCTAAATCCAACCAATCGCGAGTTCACTTACATAAGCCCACTCAAAGACAGACCGAGATCGAGACTCGACAGAGTATATGTCCGCAGTAACCAGCTTTGCGAGATTACGTCATCTAAGATCATACCATCTTTCTCTGATCACTCCGGTGTAACATTAACTATGCATTCCGAGAAGCGCAGAAAATCACCTTATTGGATTTTCAACAACGCTCTCCTCGAAGACAAGTCGTATACGCAATACATTGAAAACATCATTGAGTTCTACTCAAATAGGCCAGCAGCTACTGACCCTCACGAGTGCTGGGACAATTTGAAAAGCGAAATACGTATATCTACTCAACGCTACGAAGCAGAAGCGAGCCACTTGAACTATGCATCACTGCTCGCTGCAGAAACCCGACTCCGATTCCTCGCAGCGCAGAACACTCTGACGTCATCCGAGTGCAACGAAATTAACAGGTGTTTGGCTGCAATACGGAAGAAATACTACTCAGAAGCAAGGACGGATCTGAACACAGAACAGCAGCGGAAATACCTTGAATACAACAGGGCAACTCCCACATTCTACAAGCTCGGTAGCGACAGGAAAACTTCGAGCACGATCTCAGCACTGCAAATTGATGGTCAAATTGTTCAGGAGCCGAACGCTATCAGACAAGTGATTGGCAATCACTTCTCTAGCCTCTATTCACGATCAGGCCAGAACACAATCGAGAGTCAAGTCCTTTACGAAAACCTTCCCAAATTAAACCAAACCTCCAAAGACAAGCTGGACTCCGCACTTAGTAGCAGGGAACTTGTGACTGCCCTCTTCCAGCTTACTAAGGACAGATCCCCTGGCATAGACGGCTTCTCAGTAGATTTCTTCCGAGCTTTCATCGATAAACTCATGCCCTTATTTACCTGCATGGTTAATTTTTCACTCGAATCTGGTATCCTCCCCCCAACCATGCGCATGGCAGTCCTCACGCTAATTCCTAAGGGCGGTGATAAACTACAACTCAAAAACTGGAGACCTATCTCCCTCCTGAACACCGACTTCAAAATCATTTCCCGCGCCCTCTCCAATAGACTAACAGACGTGCTCAGCTCAATAGTTAATAGCGACCAGACCTTCTGTGTACCGGGAAGGACGATCTTCTCCAATCTCCATCTGATGAGAGATGCGATTGATCTTGCCCACGCCGAAAACGCGCCAACAGCCATCATCACCCTGGACCAGGCGGGAGCTTTCGACCGCGTAGAACACGACTATTTGTTCAAGACACTACAAGAGTTCGGCTTCGGTGACAAATTCATTAGTTTCATCTCTACACTGTACAAAGAAGCCAAGTCAACGGTGCGTGTCGGTTCGACTCTCCTCCCGCCCTTCCCCTTCCAACGCGGCATTCGGCAAGGTGACCCACTGTCTGGCGCCTTGTACACCATATCTATAGAACCTTTCCTATCGCTTCTCAGATCTGGACTTGCGCCTTATGGACTGCGCATCACTGGAGGAGCCAACAGTTCCTTGGTCGTGACCGCCTACGCGGATGACGTGTCTGTGTTTATAACTGACGACAGGGGCTTCCCGATCATGACGACATCTTTCGACTCATATGCCCGTGCTTCTGGGGCGGCGCTGAATACCTCCAAGAGCACTGGGCTATTCGCCGGCTCATGGAGTAACCGGACGGACGCGCCACTCGGCTTGCCCTGGACCAACGAAGGCCTCAAATTTCTAGGAGTGTACCTGGGCAACGCGAACAAAGAATGGGAATCGCAAAATTGGACATCTCTGACGAATAAGGTTCAATCCGGAATCGATAGATGGAATAGGTGGCATAAGACTACATCCTATCGGGGCCGACGAATAGTGTCCAACCAACTAATAGGTTCCCGCCTTGTCCACACCTTCTCTGTCCTCGAGCCTCCCTCTAGTTTTGTTAAAGAAATCCAACGCAGACTAATAAAGTTTCTGTGGAGCAGTCGACATTGGAAAGACCAGAACCACGTTTTTGCTCCTACTGCCGTGGGTGGCCTGGGACTAGCCAACATCAAATGCAGGATCATGTCACTGAGGGCAAAGCACGTGGCTGACTTCCTATCTCCAGAGGCTGAGATCAGCCACCACCGCTACTTACAAGAACACAACATGAATCTAGTGGAGCGGTCGCTCCACCCAGCCAAGTCGTACTATACACTCACAGTCACTCAACATACCGTAAATGCCTAATAAACTGAGGAGCAGACCAAACACTTTTACTGTAAGCAACAACATGGCATTTTCGGCCTACTGGATCTCAAAATTGGTAAATCTCACATTGTTGCGAAATATCTTAATTTCGAGCTATGGCCCACCCCACTACATATACCAAATTTGGGAACAATAGGTTATGCCATTTGCGCGCTAGAGGACCGAGAAAACAGTGAAATTACACCACTTTCTGATTCTGAAGATGATGATGATTCTGATGATATCACGAAACGTCGCTATCACCGCCACAGCCTAAACGGCTGAACCGATCGACCTGAAATTTTTACCACATGTGCACTTTTGGCGTCTGAGGTGCCTTTTTATAAAACCAACCGGAAGTTGCCATTTTGAAACCGGAAGTGACGTCATAACTCAAAAACGTCTGGACCGATTAGAACGAAATTAGCGCCATTCGATTTAGATGGTCATCTATATGAAGTATCAATAAAAAAAATATTATTTTCTTATTTTCTAAACCGGAAGTGACGTCATAAATACGCAATATTTAACTTATTTCAACAAATTATACTTAAAATACGTACATAATTAACTTACATTGTAACATAGACAATACAATTTATATATTCAAGGTAGCAGTGTTCTCGGCCGCCATTCCTGAAACCGGAAGTGACGTCATATATCTAAAACGCCTGTACCGATTGCAACTGAACTAGCTCCTGCGTATTCATTCTGCTATTTATTTGAAAAATCAATTGTGAAAAATGAATAAATAAATTAATGGTACCGGAAATGGCGGCAGGAACCACTAAATGAAACCGGAAGTGACGTCATATATTACAAACGGCATGACCGATTTTACGGAAATATAGGGATTAGGAATTCAGATGGTCGTTCATGAAGGTATCAACTAGATAAAACTAGATTGTTTTCTTATTACCTATACCGGAATTCGGCCGCTATTTCAAAACCGGAAGTGACGTCATGTATCGAAAACGGCTGGATCGATTATAACGAAACTTAAGCTATTCTTCTTGGATAATCATTTTCATCTTATACCAAACGCAACTTTTCATAGTAACCAAATCGGTTGAGGCGTATTTTTTTAAAGAAATTAGTCCCTGCTCGGACATGTGCTACAAGCTGTATGAATAAACTAACAAAAGAAGTGATATCCCAGAAAAAACACTCCGTGTAAAAATACCAGCCAAGTCTCTTTAACTATAAAAAAAAATAGAAGAAATCTAAAAATTCAGCACTGAAAAGGAGTGATATCAAAAAAGGAGCCAAGTCAACGAATTTTCCAAATTTTAATCGTACCATTGAAATAAAAATATCAACCCCCGAGAAATACTTAAAAAAAGGACTTGGCGCATCGTTTTTTTAAAGACATTTTTCTATTCTTAAGCTTATGCCACTCACATACTACGTAGTTCAGAAATGCCTAGAAAAATTGGGACAAAACTTTCAAATTAAATATTGAACATTCTGTAAAATATTTTAAATTTAAATATAAGTACGCAAAGAAACATAGCATTGTCTTACAAGCAATAAATACAGAACAGTTGTGTTTGTGATTGGTAGGTACCTATAGTTTTGTGGGTACATCAACATACCTACTACAGCATTATACTTTGAACCTTCTCGCCGTGTAATTAATTGCTATTAATTAACATTTTATACCAAAAAAATTCATAAATTACATAACGTATTACTTTAGATAAAAATCTAGTCAGTAATTATTTGAGCAGCATGGCTCAGTGCACTAGTCACTTATACAAATCTCATTGACGGCCTTCTTGTAATGAGCGCTTTCGCTATTTCCCTCAGTCACGATATTGAGAAGTATGATTGATTAATATGACCCTAGAAATAGTGGCAATAACGAATAGACTAGGCCGCTTCCGTTTATTCGTTATTCGTTTATCCGTTTATTTCCTCTGAATATTGACAAAATACCAAAACTGCCAGTAGGTAAGAGTACTAGTTATATTAAAACGTAGTATGATTCGTCGATAATGAATGTGATATACTCAGGAAAATATACTTGTAGAGTTCTTCCTATACTTTTAGGATAGAAAAGTGTCTTTAAAAAAACGATGCGCCAAGTCCTTTTTTTAAGTATTTCTCGGGGGTTGATATTTTTATTTCAATGGTACGATTAAAATTTGGAAAATTCGTTGACTTGGCTCCTTTTTTGATATCACTCCTTTTCAGTGCTGAATTTTTAGATTTCTTCTATTTTTTTTTATAGTTAAAGAGACTTGGCTGGTATTTTTACACGGAGTGTTTTTTCTGGTAGGTATAACCCGGAAGACTCAATAGCGGCTTCACTCGTCGGAACTATCAGAACCGACTGGCTGAGAAGACTTCAACCATTTTACAAGTCCCTCTTCCTCGCATGGGAGACGATAAGCCCTGCAGAGGGCCCCCAGATATTAACAGACAACGTTAAGGACGCGAAACAACTATATTCAACCATCCTCAAGATAGAAATTCCAGACACTGAGTTGACTGGGAGAGGCGCCTGGACTGATACCGAGATCCATTGGGATGATCTCTACCGCTGGCCAACATGCAGCCTGGACGCCGACATCTGCTGGCGACAGATGCACGACGCCGTCGCGTCTCCCAGCCGGCTGCATCGCTGGGGCCTGCGGGACAGCCCCAAGTGTCCGTGGTGTGACGCAGTGGGCACGACCATCCACACTGTCTTCGAATGCCGAAAAAATGATAGGCTGTGGGCTTACGTCAAACAAAAGATTCGACTTTCACTTAATCAAGATTTTAATACTGAAGACATGATTTGCGGGATAAGGCACGGAGAGGGTGAGAGACTCACCTCTTGGCACAGTGAGGGGAGAGACTCACCTCTTGGCACGGTGAGGGTGCTAGACTCACCAATAGGCACAGTGAAGGGAAATACTCACCTCTAAGCACGGAGAGTCTCTCCGACTCACCCCGAGGCCCGGTGAGGGGAGAGACTCACCTCTTGGCACGGTGAGGGTGCTAGACTCACCTCTAGGCACGGTAAGGGTGCTAGACTCACCTCTAGGCACAATGATGGTGCTAGACTCACCTATACACACGGTGAGGGTGCTAGACTCACCTATACACACGGTGAGGGTAGGAGACTCACCTCTAGGCACGGTGAGGGGAGAGACTCACCAATAGGCACAGTGAAGGGAAATACTCACCTCTAAGCACGGAGAGGGAAGAGACTCACCCCGAGGCACGGTGAAGGGTGAGACTCACCTCTAGGCACAATGAGGGTGCTAGACTCACCTCTAGGCACAGTGAGGGGGACATACTCACCTCTAGGCATGGTGAGGGGAGAGACTCACCCCGAGGCACGGTGAGGGGAGAGACTCACCCCGAGGCACGGTGAGGGGAGAGACCCACCTCTTGGCACGGTGAGGGTGCTAGACTCACCTCTAGGCACGGTAAGGGTGCTAGACTCACCTCTAGGCACAATGAGGGTGCTAGACTCACCTATACACACGGTGAGGGTAGGAGACTCACCTCTAGGCATGGTGAGGGGAGAGACTCACCTCTAGGCACCGTGAGGGGAGAGACTCACCTCTAGGCACAATGAGGGTGTTAGACTCACCTCTAGGCACGGTGAGGGTGAGACACTCACCTCTAGGCATGGTGAGGGGAGAGACTTACCTCTAGGCACGGTGAGGGTGAGCAGACAGGCGACGCCAGCGCCACACATAGACACGCACATGGGCCACCGTCTGCCGCTGCGCAGAAGGAACAAGATGCTGATGGCAATGGCGGGGATCTCAACCACTCCTGAAACAAACAACACGATAAGAACAAACAACTGTGTTATGCACCTGATATGACCGTGTTGATGTACCTGATATGACCGTGTTGATGTACCTGATATGACCGTGTTGATGTACCTGATATGACCGTGTTGATGTACCTGATATGACCGTGTTGATGTACATGATATGACCGTGTTGATGGACCTGATATGACCGTGTTGATGTACCTGATATGACCGTGTTGATGTACCTGATATGACCGTGTTGATGTACCTGATATGACCGTGTTGATGTACCTGATATGACCGTGTTGATGTACCTGATATGACCGTGTTGATGTACATGATATGACCGTGTTGATGTACCTGATATGACCGTGTTGATGTACCTGATATGACCGTGTTGATGTACCTGATATGACCGTGTTGATGTACCTGATATGACCGTGTTGATGTACCTGATATGACAGTGTTGATGTACCTGATATGACCGTGTTGATGTACCTGATATGACCGTGTTGATGTACCTGATATGACCGTGTTGATGTACCTGATATGACCGTGTTGATGTACCTGATATGACCGTGTTGATGTACCTTAAATGACCGTGTTGATGCACATGATATGACCGTGTTGATGTACATGATATGACCGTGTTGATGTACCTGATATGACCGTGTTGATGTACCTGATATGACCGTGTTGATGTACCTGATATGACCGTGTTGATGCACCTGATATGACCGTGTTGATGTACCTGTTATGACTGTGTTGATGTACCTGATATGACCGTGTTGATGTACCTGATATGACCGTGTTGATGTACCTGATATAACCGTGTTGATGTACCTGATATGACCGTGTTGATGTACATGATATGACCGTGTTGATGTACCTGATATGACCGTGTTGATGTACCTGATATGACCGTGTTGATGTACCTGATATGACCGTGTTGATGTACATGATATGACCGTGTTGATGTACCTGATATGACCGTGTTGATGTACCTGATATGACCGTGTTGATGTACCTGATATGACCGTGTTGATGTACCTGATATGACCGTGTTGAAGTACCTGATATGACCGTGTTGATGTACCTGATATGACCGTGTTGATGTACCTGATATGATCGTGTTGATGTACCTGATATGACCGTGTTGATGTGCCTGATATGACCGTGTTGATGTACCTGATATAACCGTGTTGATGTACCTGATATGACCGTGTTGATGTACCTGATATGACCGTGTTGATGTACCTGATATGACCGTGTTGATGTACCTGATATGACCGTGTTGATGTACCTTATATGACCGTGTTGATATACATGATATGACCGAGTTGATGTACCTGATATGACCGTGTTGATGTACCTTATATGACCGTGTTGATGTACCTGATATGACCGTGTTGATGTACCTGATATGACCGTGTTGATGTACCTGATATGACCGTGTTGATGTACATGATATGACCGTGTTGATGTACCTGATATGACCGTGTTGATGTACATGATATGACCGTGTTGATGTACCTGATATGACCGTGTTGATGTACCTGATATGACTGTGTTGATGTACCTGATATGACCGTGTTGATGTACCTGATATGACCGTGTTGATGTACATGATATGACCGTGTTGATGTACCTGATATGACCGTGTTGATGTACCTGATATGACCGTGTTGATGTACCTGATATGACCATGTTGATGTACCTGATATGACCGTGTTGATGTACCTGATATGACCGTGTTGATGTACCTGATATGACCGTGTTGATGTAGACGTCACCTCCCAGGTTGGCGAGGTTCAACACCAGACCGTAGTAAACCAGATACATGGAGAACCACATGACGTAAAGCACCAGAGAGATCTTGCGCAGTGCAGGTGTGCGGTAGAGATCCATGATGCCGGCCTTGTCGTCCTTCACGTCCTTCTTCTGCAGCTCGTCCTGCGTGACATAGGACATGATACATGATACATGATACATGATACATGATACATGATACATTATTATTATTACTATTAAGTCTATATTCTCAACAGAGCCAGGCTCCACTAGTGAGAATGTAATATAGAGAAGGGAGGAGAGGAAACCCGGTACCGGCATGTAGCCTACTCCTGACGAAAGATACCAAGGGGACCAACGGCTTAACGTCCCTTCCGAAGGACGGTGTAACATTCACAGCACGGGCCTCCACAACCCGCGCCGTCGAGAGACTGATAACAGGTGGAGTGAGGTCGTCACACTAACCCCCAAACACCCCAGTCTCTCTGGCCCAACGGCAGCAACTGGCAAGGCAGAGTTGAATGGTCACCCATCCAACTACTGACCGCGCTCAATATTGCTTAACCTCGGTGATCTAACGAGAACCGCGGTATCCATTACACCAGCCGTTGGGCATGATACATTATACATGATAAATGATACATGATACATAATACATGATACATGATGCCGGCCTTGTCGTCCTGCATGTCCTTCTTCTGCCGGTCGTCCTGCGTGACATAGGACATGATACATTATACATGATGCATGATACATGATACATGTAACATGATACATGATACATGATACACGATACATGATACATGATACATGATACATGATACATGATACATGATACATGATACATGATACATGATGCATGATACACGATACTTGATACATGATACATGATACATGATACATGATACATGATAAATGATGCATGATGCATGATACATGATACATGATACATGATACATGATACATGATACATGTTTCATGATTCATGATTCACGATACATGATACATGATACATGATACATGATACATAATACATGATACATGATACATGATACATGATACATGTAACATGATACATGATGCATGATACACGATACTTGATACATGATACATGATACATGATACATGATACATGATACATGATACATGATACATGATGCATGATGCATGATGCCGAGTGGTTGGCAAGATGGCCGACGTCAGTAGTCACGCTGTGGAACTGGTGCGGAAAAAAATCGAGAATTTATCTTTAAGAGAGCTTCAAAGTGAACTGGTGAAAGTGAATCTGAGTAAGGTTGGTAGGAAAGAAGAGCTTATAGACAGATTATCGACAGTAGCAGTCGCAGTAGTGGATTTACTGGAACTATTCAAGTTTAAAATGGTCTATGAGCCAGACAACATGGACGACGCTGGGGTAAGGGTGGACACAAACCAAGCATCTCAAGCTGAACTATTACGTTCTATTATATTAGAAAAGGATAAGAGACTGGAAGCGCAAGTGGAAATCAACCTACTTCTGAAGGATAAGATTACATACTTATCGAGAAATACGTCAGGTAACGAACCACCATTTCAAAAAGGATGGCCTTCATGGCCTTCATTGAACCAGGACGTGGCATCATCGTTCAAGGCGGCAAATTCAAACCGTTTGAACGCAGAGCAAGGCAAGACGAATCAAAACCTGTTCAAGGGAGCATCCACCGCCCCCTTATCTCCTCGCGTATCGGTTCTAGTTAACGAATGCGAGACCAGGGACAAAACATCTGATCACAGCCGAACTATTGATCCACCTAAGATAAAAATAACAACAACATCAGTAGCAACTGTCAACTTGACTGGCGAGGATGGACTGGAGATGAACGGCGAGTCCGGAGACCAACCACAAGGCGAATTCAAGGAGGTCGCCTTCAGGAGAAGACGCGGACAAAAGATCATTGTCGGGACAGCGCAGGACACGTCAAGCAGTCTGTCAGTGGCGGAGAGGCGAACCCACATCCACGTGTGGCGACTAAGCAAAGATATGAGTGCAGACCAAGTGTTATCATTCGTCAAAGACAAGTTAGGCGATGGCGTAGACGTCCCATGTGAGCAGTTAAATGCAAGAGGAGAATATAGTTCATTCAAAATAAGTGCTAGCTCTACATTGTATGAAACGTTAATTGATCCAGAATTCTGGCCCGCTGGAGCGGCGATAAAAAGGTTTTTTCATCAACGTATGAAACAAAAAGAGGGTCCTTCAATAATACTGTCACGCTCTTGCATCAAAATATTTGTAGCATTGCGAATAAAATCGAAGAGCTGGAGCTCTGCATTGACATGATGGATACACAAATTGACTTTATATGTCTTTCTGAGCATTGGCTTTCACCGAATCAAGTTGATTCTATTGTTATTAATGACTTTACTCTAGCCACATTCTTTTCAAGGAATGAGACAAAAGGTGGGGGTGTAGCCATATACACACGTGTATCTAAAAACATTCAATTTAAGACTTGACCTGACATAACTAAGTTATCAGTCGAAAAAGGATTTGAAGTTTGTGCTATACAAATACTCACACCTATTCCATTTATAATTGTGACCCTTTATAGATCACCGCAAGACACATTGTTTAGAGTGTTCTTGTCAAAACTTGACACATTGTTTAGAAAGATTAGTTGTCACACTCCGGCATATAATGTATGTGTGGTTGGGGACTTCAATGTTGATTTTAACACAGATTCAAATAAAAGAAATGAATTAATCAATTTAATGAATATGTATAACTTCAAAAGTAATATAGACGGTTTTACCAGATGCACTAACAGCTCGTCAACGATTATTGATAATGTACTAACTGATTTTAATCTTATTTCTAAGCCTATTAATTTAGCCACTGGACTATCTGATCATTTTGGACAGATTGTAACATTACCGCACGTTGGGGACGTTGGTGATGTAGCTGAAAAGCAAAGTAAATATGTAATGCGCCGTGTGTTCAGCAAAACTAAAACTCATGATTTTATCCAGGAGATTAGTATTGAGGATTGGGTTAGTGTATTCAACGCTGACACAACGGAATCTAAATATGACTGTTTCTTAAAAACTTTTCTACTGTACTTTGAAAAGCATTTTCCCAGGCAATGTATTCCTGTCAAAAGCAACTGTAGACCTGCTTGGATAACATGCCAATTGAAAGAGGCGATGTACACTAAACGTAAACTTTATATGGAAAGTAAAACCAACGATACTGCAGAATTTAAGGTCAAATTCAAAGAATACAAAAAACAGTTAGCTAAAAAAGTGGCAAGCGCAAAGAGAGAGTTCAATGATATTTTTATTAAAAAGGCCGAAAATAAAATAAAAGCTACGTGGAATGTAATTAATTCTACTAGGGGAGCTAGCAATGGCAGAAGGAACGACAAAACCATCAATCTGTTGATAAACAACAGGAAAGTCGGTGAACCGACAGAGGTTGCTGACTCTTTCAACACGTACTTCAATACTATCTCTGAATCAATAATCAATAACAACATTGATACCACTGAGGAATGTCGTAGTAAATTGGAAAATAGGAGTGTGAGTGCCAACGACAACATTGAGCTTAATGAAACGTCACCTAGCGAGATAGTTAGTATTATACGTAAAATGAAATTAAACAAAAGTTCCGGCTGGGATGAAGTGCCCATTTCTATTCTGAAATATAGCAGTAATCTAATAGCTTATCCATTAGCGGACATTTGTAATGCTTCCTTTAAAGAGGGTGTTTTCCCAAGTAAACTTAAGTTATCAGTGATCAAACCATTATATAAAAAAGGTTGTAAAAACAGTATGGCTAACTATCGACCACTAGCATTATTGCCAACATTCTCAAAAATATTTGAGAAACTATTTTTGAAAAGGATAATGAAGTTTATTAAAAACTCCTCTCTATTATGTGATAATCAACATGGCTTCCGGGAGAACTACTCCACTACCACTGCTACTTACGATTTACTCCACGGTGTTAACTCAGGTTTGGATAATAAAGAGTTCACCGCCACTGTCATGTGTGACTTGTCAAAAGCATTTGACACGATTGACAGCAAATTGTTGCTTATGAAACTGGAATATTACGGTGTAAGTGGCGTGGCACTGGAATGGATCAGATCATACCTCTCATATAGGGAGCAAAAGGTTATAATAATTAATGACAAAAGGGCTGCAACTAGCTCTAAGTGGACAAAATCGCTGAATGGACTTCCTCAAGGGGCAATCTTATCTCCCATCTTATTTTCCATATTTGTAAATGACTTGCCAAATAATGTACCTGACAAAGTTAAAGTAGTACAATATGCTGACGACACTAGCCTGGTCATTAAAGGTAGAACTGACGAGGAGCTCAGAAATAATATACAATGTGTAATAGTGGCATTAGATTCTTGGTTTGTTGCGAATAAGCTCAAGTTAAATTGTGAAAAAACATGTATTATCCGCTACAAAGCTAAAGGTTATGTAAATGAGCTGCCCATTTTGTTTCAAAATGTGCCACTGTCATTTAATGACAATGCAAAGTTTTTAGGTTTAACAGTAGACCACCGACTCAAATGGGGAGCTCATATTAATAATATTTGTAAAAAACTCAGCTCTGAATATTTTATGATCAAGACATTGCTAAAACATTGTAATTTTAATACGGCTATACTAGTTTACTTTGCACATGTCCAGAGCCAACTTCAATATGGTCTAAGGTTTTGGGGCGCTGCTGTCTCTGCAAAGAAAGTTTTTGTTAAACAAAAACGAATAATAAGAGTTTTAACGGACTCTAAGAACAGGGAATCTTGCAGAGACCTATTTGCAAAGCTCAACGTTTTAACTCTTACTGGACTATATATATTAGATATTTTAATGTTTGTGTATGACAACTATTCTTCTTTTACGCTGAATGGCAATGTACATAATATTAATACCAGACAAAGGGATCAATACCACCGGCAACCTCTCAATCCCCGCATCACAGACTATGACCCGGTAAATATGGGAATTAAAATTGTCAATCACCTTCCTCATAGACTTAAACCCAATGAAAAGTTTAAGCGTGAATGTTACAAAAGCAATGTAAAACAGGTTTTGATCAAATACTCATTTTAAAATATGAATGAATTCTTTAACTGCTCTTTTGATTAAATTTTAACTAAATGTTTTTTTTTAATATGTTAGTGACAGCTTACAAACTATTCTTGTACATGTATGTATCCAAGTGAAAAATAGTGAAATGTAAGGCCTACAAATAAATAAATAAATAAATGATACATGATACATGATACATGATACATGATACATGATACATGATACATGATACATGATACACGATACATGATACATGATACATGATACATGATACATGATGCCGGCCTTGTCGTCCTGCATGTCTTTCTTCTGCAGGTCGTCCTGCGTGACATAGGACATGATACATGATACATGATACATGATACATGATACATGATACATGATACACGATACATGATACACGATACATGATACATGATACATGATACATGATACATGATACATGATACATGATACATGATACATGATACATGATACATTATACATGATGCCGGCCTTGTCGTCCTGCATGTCTTTCTTCTGCAGGTCGTCCTGCGTGACATAGGACATGATACATGATACATGATACATGATACATGATACATGATACATGATACATGATACATGATACATGTTACATGATACATGATACATGATACATGATACATGATACATGATACATGATACATGATACATGATACATGTGACATGTGACATGTGACATGATACATGATAATTGATACATGATACATGATACATGATACATGACGCCGGCCTTGTCCTCCTGCACGTCCTTCTTCCGCAGTTCATCCTGCGTGACATAGGACATGATACATGATACATGATACATGTTACATGATACATGATACATGATACATGATACATGATACATGATACATGATACATGATACATGATTCATGATACATGATACATGATACATGTTACATGATACATGTTACATGATACATGATACATGATACATGATGCCGGCCTTGGCGTCCTGCACGTCCTTCTTCCGCAGTTTGTCCTGCGCACGATAGATAACATCATGAAGAATGCAGCTTTGATTATTACGTTTTTTTCTTCAACTGAATCCAAATATGATATTTGCTACAACCTAATCTGACCGACATATCCACTTTTATACGAAGTAATCTTGTTTAGATGTTTAATAAACTTCGATATGTGAAGAAGTAAGTAATTTCAATGAAGAGGTCGACGTCTTTCTCGGAGGTAGAGGGTTCATGAGGGTATCCTCGTGTATTCATACATCCCTACCAACCAACACAGTTAGCCACCTGCAGTTTCTCTGGGTTTAAGATTATAATCAACTTTCAAAATGTCTGTTTGATAGCAAATGACATTGACGTCAGAAAATATCGTACATAATTCGAGAAAACAAGGAGCATGAGTGCCCTCTGACGGTACTATAGTTCCACGGGCCGATGGAAGTCGCACATTATACAAATATCTGTTTTAGTTGTTTATTATGGCTCAAAAAGTAAACTTGTAACTAAATTTCAATTTCGATTGTTTCTTCTTTTTCACTGCACTTGGAATCACGAACAGTCAAAATAATAAAGTTTCCAATAGCCATCTTGGCACAAGTGTCTTCATCACGCATGCATATTTGACAGAAAGGGTTGAGCTCGCACTTGCCGGGCGTCGTATTTCCAAAGTATACCCAGCCCCAGCACACCGTCTCCTGATTGGTGTGTCTTGGTCACGTGGCCAATGATTGAATGGTTCAATGGATGTGAAACTGAAAGTTATTTGTCAAATCATCTCAACATATCTCTGTCAAAGTGAAATAAGTTAAGTTATCCACGAAGTAAACGTAGCGGATTCCAATTAAATGTGCATCTTTATATGTTTATAATGTCCTGAGTATTGTCTCTCTCAATAGCCCACTAGTATAACTTTGCTTCCACAGAGAACTAACAAGTTTGACACTTTTTAACCTTACAAACGTCAGTTTCACTTCATACCCCACATTATTAAGGGACTGACATTTACTATTGTGCGATGAAATTGCGGAGTGAATAATCTTGGCACATTGTAGATGAATGATTTAATCAAATCGTATCAGGTCAACGTTTCTTCGCACCAATCAACAGTTTGCAGCTTACTTTGAACTCCAGAAGACAGCGTCAAGATTTCTACGATAGTAATAGGTAATAGCGATAGGATAGTAATTCGATATCGATAAGATTGTAGGTCTCAACGTCAATAATTTAAGTCACCAAGTTATCCCAATGAAAGGATTTTCTCTCATTATATTTTCCGAAGATTTTGCTTCTTGGTTGAGATGTTTTGACAGATAACTTTCAGTATCGCAACCGATGTGATCATTCAATCATAGACCCCGTGACCAAGACACACCAATCAGGTGACGGTGCGCTGGGGCTGGGTATACTTTGGAAATACGCTGCCGGGCGAGCGTTCTACCAACTGAGATACCCAGCTGTTACCTGCTGTAGGAACTTGTCGAAGCCGGGCGGTAGAGTGCGCCGATTCTCCTGCGCAGCTTTCTCCATGATAGCCTTGACCTCGTCACGTCGTCCCATTGCAAGCAGCCATCTTGGAGACTCGGGGATCACCCTACATGAGACCGCCCAGATATTACTATTGCATGGGGACTATGGGATCACCCTGCACAGAGATAGTATTACTCCACACATCACAACCAAGCAATTAACCTGATTCCCAACTTCAACGCTGCATCACAGTTGGTCAAATCGGGAGAGAGTTTATTTATGGAGATAGTCGGGTTTGTATTTAGCATGAAACTAATAAATCATAAAAAATAGGCTATACCTACACAGTTTTCGAGATAAATTCGTTTGAACATTTAATTTGATGACAGTTGTTAGTGTCCGGCTTATAGACGGCGACAGCATTCGGATGTGCATAGTTCTTCATGAGTTCAATTATCGGAAGAATTTTATTAATAAATATTAACTATAAACATATTTTATCGAATAAAGCAAAACATCTACATTTTATTACAATTCGAGTTATATTCAATTCTATGGTATTACTTAATATTAGCCAATGCAATGAGATAAGAGCATAACGTTATCAACAAATAACACTGCTCGTGTCGGCGCTTTTGGTCACGTGATTATTTGTAAGGAGGTTCCTGGATCTATCAGTACAGTGTTTGTTGCGTGGAGATCCCGTTGCCAAGTGAACTAACTGACCACCAGAGCAGCAGCAGCAGTATAGATGGCGTGGTGATCGCTAGCTGCAACTGCTGCCAGCCACGCACGAAGTATGCGATGCCAGCGATGCTGATGTAGGCGAGAGGAAGTGGAAACAGATACGAGACCCCGGAGATGGTCCGCCATTTCCCTCCGACAATCTCCATACCTGCGACATGCAACAAGTAACTCAGCATTCAACACATCTCACCGTTTCATTTCTTTATTATTCTCAGTGCTCGGTCCTCTTCTTTTTCTTATTTTTATTAACGACTTATGTAAAGCTGGGGTTGGTGGTGACATTATCACCTTTGCGGATGATACTGTACTGCTTTTTACAGCGAGCTCATGGGCTGAAACCCACATACTAGCCAACAAAGGTTTGCAGAAAACACAAAATTGGCTAAATGCACATTTACTTACCCTTAATAAAAGTAAGACAACATATATAACTTTCTCCCCAAGAAATAATAAGCAACCAACGGAGTCAATTTTAAAATCTCACAATTTGGGCTGTCCCGATACCAACTCAACTACTTGTAACTGCTACTCTCTATCCAAGTCAACTGCTACTCGTTACTTGGGCCTCCTTATAAATCAAAATTTAAACTGGAAGATGCATGTTGAGTCACTAGTAAAAAAGCTACGGTTCTCCATATATCAGTTCTACAAACTAAGAAATGTATTAAACTTCGCCTCCATGAAACCCGTTTATAATGCAATTGTGCAGTCAGTCATCCAATACGGTAAAATTGCTTGGGGTGGGTCCTACGGCACAACACTCAAGCCTCTAAATACACTACAAAATTCCATAATTAAGATCATGATGAACGTACACCGTAGATTCCCCACTGACTCTGTATACCTTCAAAGTGGAATACCACAGCTGCGCAAACTTTACGTTTACTCCGTAGTAAAATTCTTCTATGCTCATAACGTATACATTCCTATGGTAAAATCCAACAAACCTAGAGAGACGCGCTTTACGAGTAGCCATAACTATGCAATAGATCGAGTAGCCAAGGGTATAACACAACGACATATTACATTTCTAGGACCTAAGCTGTTTAATTTACTACCACCTGAAATTAAAGGATGTGATCTCCCTCCAAAACTATTTAAAAAGGTAGTCAAACTCTGGCTTCAAAACTGCCCCATTGAGAACCTTAACAAAACAGTCAACACATCTATATAACGCGGAGTGATCTCTAAGATATGTATACCAATTATACCTATTGTATTAAATTCTTATCAGATCTACGCAAAACACCTTTATCAACCCTTACCTGCAATGTAAGTAGTCATGTATGTCAGCCCTTATCATAGAGTAACTTATTTTAGTTCACATAGTTTTATATTTTATCTTATATTAATTATACATAGTCTTATTTCTAGTTACCTTATCCACTAAATTTTCCGAACATCTAAAATGATGATTTAAAATAATTCCTATGACATGTATCCAATATGAATATCCAAATATTAACTGTGCCATATTCTTTCATATTATCTAAGTTGATCTATCCATGTTTTCGACACCATAGTCCATAGCTACTATACTATACTATCCTAAATTATTTCATAATCTAAGTTTTTCCACATATACCTTATTTACAGTCCATAAAATAATTACAACCTAAATTATTTAGCAGGCCCACGCACAAGCACCGCTTAAGTGGGAGTAACTTATTTATTTATACATTATATGTTGTATTGTACCGGGAACAGATTGTTCCACTCTGTACACGAATAAATAAAGAAACTTGAAACTTAAAACTTCTGCGTGTTGGTTGGTAGGTCAAGATGCTTCGCCAGTTTAGTGTTCCCTCTTATATTTTACCACTTCATTAACTGGATGTAAGTATTTTTAAATCCTTTTTATGTCGACCTTCCTAATTTTCCTCAGCAGTTCTCAACACTTCAAGAACAATTGCTGACGATTGTGTTCATAAGAAAGCGTACAGGTTTTCGGATAGCTTTATGGAATTGAATTATCAAATGCATATTTCAAATAATCGTTTCCCCCAGGATTGCCAACCTACGGATTTCAATAGGACATTCCCGAATAACTTCCAAATATAACGACATTTTTTAATACAAAAACAAACCCTAAAATAATCCCAATACAATAAATAATAACAATGTTAAAAGTAAGTGCTTTCGCTTTAAAGAAAATATTAATAAACCACAGTCATTATTATAAATGAAACACGTTTTAGTTTCAGTGATCCGAAAACAGTTTTTAAAACACTGGATTCCAAGAAATTTTGAAATATTTGTTTAATTTGATTTCTTCATCATGAATCTTGTGATTCTCTGTTTTTTTTACTATGCAATTGTATCGGCTCCGGAGATATAATTTAGTACGAAGAGGAATCAGTCGTATTACAAAAATAAATCGATTTTCCTCAATAAAGTTATAAATATGAACCTTCAACGGGCCATCATAATGTCCGTCCTCAGGAAGAAAATTCAATAATTTTGCATTGCTAATATAAAACAATATAAATTCGTGCAAACTATGTATTAAAGCGAGCCCCAACATTCCTGGCATCCTCTAGTACTTCTAGCACGCTCTTGTTCTCCCCGTAAAAATGTCATAAACACAAACCTGGACATCTTAATATTACAAAAGTACATTTCGTTTGTCTCCTGAAATATTTTTGGAGCTGAACAAATTCCAAGTGGGAGGCGTAAGAACCTGTAACGCCCGTGTAGAACAGGTCAATATGTATTGAAATGCATTCATCAATAAAACATGAATTCAACACATGAATATTATGAGTATTATGAGTATGCTGGGGGCCTGGAATCCCAGAGGTGAGATTATGTCGAGAACTGAGTTAAAAAAGCTGGCAACATTACATCTGTAACCTCGGGTGAAGTTTGCGATGATATTATTGTTGAACTCACAGAGCACGAAGCCGGAGAACACGACGCTGACGCAAATGAATCCCAAGCAGCATCGTAACACCAGGTACAGCTCGTACCAGGGACTGAAGGCGATCGCAAACGCAAGGGTGACTTGAATCAGTTGCGACAACATCAGTGTGCGCTTCCGTCCGAACCTAAACACAAGACACAAGACATAAGACATAAGACCCAATACATAAGACCCAAGACATATAGGCCAAGCAACGAAGCATTTAACCCGGGACAAATTGCAAGATTTGTCTTTTTCATCAGACCTTATTAAGAAAAATTCGCTGATTACAACAAAAAAAAGTTTTACGCAGAGATGTGAAGGGAAATTGCCCAAAATTACGTGTAAAGTTCAAACTTTGAGAACATAAAATATTTTTTTTAAGAATCACAGGACACATTTTGATATTTGTTTTCAATAAAAAGTATGTATTATATTAGGATACAAAAGTCGAAAAAAAATTGAGTGATAATATTAAATATTTTTGGATTTATTTAACTATTTAATAAAATGACGTCATTTAAATAATTAGTCGTAGTGACGTAACTAAAGGAGCTAGAATAAATGTTTTTACGGGAAAATATTGGTAATAAAGCCTTATAGTTTTAGTATGAATATGATCAAAAGTTTACCACGCATCTACTAATTGTTGTCAAACAAAATTTTAATCAAATTATATGAAAAATTAAACATTCAATGTAATCGCAATTATTGGCATAACGGCGGAACTGTATGATCAAAAAATGTTGTCGCTTATAGAATTTTGGCGCCTGATAAAACCTAGCCAAAGAGAGATTTGGGACGCCATTTTGAAACCGGAAGTGGCATCATCTTGAAAACGGCTGAACCGATAATAACGGAACTGGTGGCAATTGACTCCAACGGTCATATGACAGAACAGATCAATAGTAAAACCAGAAATTACCAATAACAAATACCGGAAATGACGTCACAAATATTAAAATTCTTCTAAAACCCCCTATTTAACAATAAGTACATTAAATAAATACATAAATGCATATCTTTATGAATTTAATTGTAAAAGTCGCTATTTATAATGACAAAATAATAAGTTTTAACATGGTTATATCATGGTAATAAAAATATTGGTACCTAGTTATAATGCTGTACATAAAATTATGCTGTACATCAAATTATGCCGGCATAAGGCTTAAAACCTTTTCTAATTCCAGACACAGAGTGGTATCCACTTAATTAATTGGTATTTGATTTCATTCCAATACGTTTCCTTTTGCCTTGAAGTTAAAGACCCTGATTTCTTTATTAGTTTCTAAGTATTCCTATTATTCACTTTTTCTGTTTGTATATCAACTGTGATTGTAGCTAAATCTATGTACATGTGTGAATAAAGATTTTATAAAAAAAAACGTTTCCGAGCTATGGAATCACTTCCGGTTCTCAAAATGGCGTCTGAAAACAATGCCACATAGATTTTTTTTAATAAATTCATATATTACATTATAACAAGCCAGAATAATGTATTTATTGTTGAACAGGGGGTTTAGAAAAATTTTGAATACTTGTACCGTCATTTCCGGTATTTGTTATTGGTAATTTCTGGTTTTACTATTGATCTGTTTTGTCATATGACCGTTGGAGTCGATTGCCACCAGTTCCGTTATTATCGGTTCAGCCGTTTTCAAGATGATGCAACTTCCGGTTTCAAAATGGCGTCCCAAATCTCTCTCTGGGCTAGGTTTTATCAGGCACCAAAATTCTATAAGGGACAACATTTCCTGATCAAATAGTTCCGCCGTTATGCCAATAATTGCGTTATATTGATGTTTAATTTTTCATATAATTTGATTAAAATTTAGTTTGACAACAATTAGTAGATGCGTGGTGAACTTTTGATCATATTCATACCAAAAATATTAGGCTTTATTACCAACGTTTTCCCGTAAAAACATTTATTCTAGCTCCTTTAGTCACTACGTCTAATTATTTAAATGACGTCATTTTATGAAATCATTGAATAAATCCAAAAATAATTAATATTATCACCAAATTTTTTTTCGAGTCTTGTATCCTAATATAATACATACTTTTTATTGAAAACAAATATCAAAATGTGTTCTGTGATTCTAAAAAAAAATATTTTATGTTCTTAAAATTTGAACTTTACACGTAATTTTGGGCAATTTCCCTTCACATCTCTGCGTAAAACTTTTTTTTGTTGTAATCAGCGAATTTTTCTGAATAAGGTCTGATGAAAAAGACAAATCTTGCAATTCGTCCCGGGTTCGGCCTGTTTTTAGCCTTCGTTGCTTGGCCTAATAAAACATAAGACATAAGACTCCGGGTGCGCTTTCGTCCGTACCGAAACACATCATAGAGTTACATATGTCAGAGCAAACAAGGGTCACTCAGAAAATCACTTAAGGTGATGCTAGCGCTCGGCTTTTGGAGTGAATTAAGAGATAAAATGTTTCATAAGTGGGTGTAACTTTGATAGGACGTTAACATGATCAATCTGATTGTATTTTAGGATAACTTTTTTAATTTTTGATTCGAGCCTTCTATAAGGCGCGCAAAATTACGTTTTTTCGAATACGATTGAAGACCAAACCCGCTAACCGCAACTGTTCTCAAATTTTACAAGAGTGTTATTCAAGGATGAACTTAGGGTTGTTACGTGTTAAAATTACGAAATTTTAATACTATATCCGCCAGAAAATATCTAAGTTTCAGCAAACACAAATTAAATATTTCTTAACGAATTAAAACATTATAAATGTACCAAATAATAACCCAAAGTTTGAAATTTATCTAACCATGGTTAAAAATTCAAGTAATTTCTTGCGCCCATTTCGTCTCCAATCGTATTCAAAATCAAAATCGCTGGCTTTTGTAAAGACATTGAACTTATATCTAAGGGGGTGCAATGTTATCGTGACGCGTGACGCGTAACGCGTGACGCGTAACGCGTGACGTGGGTTTGTGACGTACCTGTCAGAGATCATGCCTGAGATGAGTCCACCAAATGCAACTCCGATGAGGAACATCGTCTCTGCCACGTTGTTCATCTGCGCTCGGTCACACACCAGCTGCCACTGCAACAGACAAGGAGAGCGATATGGTTACTACAGGGACAAGACAAGGAGAGCGATATGGTTACTACAGGGACAAGACAAGGAGAGTGATATGGTGACTACAGGGACAAGACAAGGAGAGCGATATGGTTACTACAGGGACAAGACAAGGAGAGCGATATGGTTACTACAGGGACAAGACAAGGAGAGCGATATGGTTACTACAGGGACAAGACAAGGAGAGCGATATGGTTACTACAGGGACAAGACTAGGAGAGCGATATGGTGACTACAGGGACAAGACAAGGAGAGCGATATGGTTACCACAGGGGCAAGACAAGGAGAGCGATATGGTTACTACAGGGACAAGACTAGGAGAGCGATATGGTTACTACAGGGACAAGACAAGGAGAGCGATATGGTTACTACAGGGACAAGACAAGGATAGCGATATGGTTACCACAGGGACAAGACAAGGAGAGCGATATGGTTACTACAGGGACAAGACAAGGAGAGCGATATGGTTACTACAGGGACAAGACAAGGAGAGCGATATGGTTACTACAGGGACAAGACAAGGAGAGCGATATGGTTACTACAGGGACAAGACAAGGAGAGCGATATGGTTACTACAGGGACAAGACAAGGAGAGCGATATGGTTACTACAGGGACAAGACAAGGAGAGCGATATGGTTACTACAGGGACAAGACAAGGAGAGCGATATGGTTACCACAGGGGCAAGACAAGGAGAGCGATATGGTTACTACAGGGACAAGACAAGGAGAGCGATATGGTTACTACAGGGACAAGACAAGGAGAGCGATATGGTTACTACAGGAACAAGACAAGGAGAGCGATATGGTTACTACAGGGACAAGACAAGGAGAGCGATATGGTTACCACAGGGACAAGACAAGGAGAGCGATATGGTTACTACAGGGACAAGACAAGGAGAGCGATTTGGTTACTACAGGGACAAGACAAGGAGAGCGATATGGTTACTACAGGGACAAGACAAGGAGAGCGATATGGTAACTACAGGGACAAGACAAGGAGAGCGATATGGTTACTACAGGGACAAGACAAGGAGAGCGATATGGTTACTACAGGGACAAGACAAGGAGAGCGATATGGTTACTACAGGGACAAGACAAGGATAGCGATATGGTTACTACAGGGACAAGACAAGGAGAGCGATATGGTTACTACAGGGACAAGACAAGGGGAGCGATATGGTTACTACAGGGACAAGACAAGGAGAGCGATATGGTTACTACAGGGACAAGACAAGGAGAGCGATATGGTTACTACAGGGACAAGACAAGGAGAGCGATATGGTTACTACAGGGACAAGACAAGGAGAGCGATATGGTTACTACAGGGACAAGACAAGGAGAGCGATATGGTTACCACAGGGACAAGACAAGGAGAGCGATATGGTAACTACAGGGACAAGACAAGGAGAGCGATATGGTTACTACAGGGACAAGACAAGGAGAGCGATATGGTTACTACAGGGACAAGACAAGGAGAGCGATATGGTTACCACAGGGACAAGACAAGGAGAGCGATATGGTTACTACAGGGACAAGACAAGGAGAGCGATATGGTTACTACAGGGACAAGACAAGGAGAGCGATATGGTTACTACAGGGACAAAACAAGGAGAGCGATATGGTTACTACAGGGACAAGACAAGGAGAGCGATATGGTTACTACAGGGACAAGACAAGGAGAGCGATATGGTTACTACAGGGACAAGACAAGGAGAGCGATATGGTTACTACAGGGACAAGACAAGGAGAGCGATATGGTTACTACAGGGACAAGACAAGGAGAGCGATATGGTAACTACAGGGACAAGACAAGGAGAGCGATATGGTTACTACAGGGACAAGACAAGGAGAGCGATATGGTTACTACAGGGACAAGACAAGGAGAGCGATATGGTAACTACAGGGACAAGACAAGGAGAGCGATATGGTTACTACAGGGACAAGACAAGGAGAGCGATATGGTTACTACAGGGACAAGACAAGGAGAGCGATATGGTTACTACAGGGACAAGACAAGGAGAGCGATATGGTTACTACAGGGACAAGACAAGGAGAGCGATATGGTTACTACAGGGACAAGACAAGGAGAGCGATATGGTTACTACAGGGACAAGACAAGGAGAGCGATATGGTTACTACAGGGACAAGACAAGGAGAGCGATATGGTTACTACAGGGACAAGACAAGGAGAGCGATATGGTTACTACAGGGACAAGACAAGGAGAGCGATATGGTTACCACAGGGACAAGACAAGGAGAGCGATATGGTAACTACAGGGACAAGACAAGGAGAGCGATATGGTTACTACAGGGACAAGACAAGGAGAGCGATATGGTTACTACAGGGACAAGACAAGGAGAGCGATATGGTTACTACAGGGACAAGACAAGGAGAGCGATGTGGTTACTACAGGGACAAGACAAGGAGAGCGATATGGTGACTACAGGGACAAGACAAGGAGAGCGATATGGTTACTACAGGGACAAGACAAGGAGAGCGATATGGTTACTACAGGGACAAGACAAGGAGAGCGATATGGTTACTACAGGGACAAGACAAGGAGAGCGATATGGTTACTACAGGGACAAGACAAGGAGAGCGATATGGTTACTACAGGGACAAGACAAGGAGAGCGATATGGTTACTACAGGGACAAGACAAGGAGAGCGATATGGTTACTACAGGGACAAGACAAGAAGAGCGATATGGTTACTACAGGGACAAGACAAGGAGAGCGATATGGTTACTACAGGGACAAGACAAGGAGAGCGATATGGTTACTACAGGGACAAGACAAGGAGAGCGATATGGTAACTACAGGGACAAGACAAGGAGAGCGATATGGTAACCACAGGGACAAGACAAGGAGAGCGATATGGTTACTACAGGGACAAGACAAGGAGAGCGATATGGTTACTACAGGGACAAGACAAGGAGAGCGATATGGTTACTACAGGGACAAGACAAGGAGAGCGATATGGTTACTACAAGGACAAGACAAGGAGAGCGGTATGGTTACTACAGGGACAAGACAAGGAGAGCGATATGGTTACTACAGGGACAAGACAAGATGAGCGATATGGTAACTACAGGGACAAGACAAGGAGAGCGATATGGTTACTACAGGGACAAGACAAGGAGAGCGATATGGTTGATACAGGGACAAGACAAGGAGAGCGATATGGAGACTACAGGGACAAGACAAGGAGAGCGATATGGTGACTACAGGGACAAGACAAGGAGAGCGATAAGGTTATTACAGGGACAAGACAAGGAGAGCGATATGGTTACTACAGGGACAAGACAAGGAGAGCGATATGGTTACTACAGGGACAAGACAAGGAGAGCGATATGGTTACTACAGGGACAAGACAAGGAGAGCGATATGGTTACTACAGGGACAAGACAAGGAGAGCGATATGGTTACTACAGGGACAAGACAAGGAGAGCGATATGGTTACTACAGGGACAAGACAAGGAGAGCGATATGGTTACTACAGGGACAAGACAAGGAGAGCGATATGGTTACTACAGGGACAAGACTAGGAGAGCGATATGGTTACTACAGGGACAAGACAAGGAGAGCGATATGGTTACTACAGGGACAAGACAAGGAGAGCGATATGGTAACTACAGGGACAAGACAAGGAGAGCGATATGGTTACTACAGGGACAAGACAAGGAGAGCGATATGGTTACTACAGGGACAAGACAAGGAGAGCGATATGGTTACTACAGGGACAAGACAAGGAGAGCGATATGGTTACCACAGGGACAAGACAAGGAGAGCGATATGGTTACTACAGGGACAAGACAAGGAGAGCGATATGGTTACTACAGGGACAAGACAAGGAGAGCGATCTGGTTACTACAGGGACAAGACAAGGAGAGCGATATGGTTACTACAGGGACAAGACAAGGAGAGCGATATGGTTACTACAGGGACAAGACAAGGAGAGCGATATGGTTACTACAAGGACAAGACAAGGAGAGCGATATGGTTACTACAGGGACAAGACAAGAAGAGCGATATGGTTACTACAGGGACAAGACAAGGAGAGCGATATGGTTACTACAGGGACAAGACAAGGAGAGCGATATGGTTACTACAGGGACAAGACAAGGAGAGCGATATGGTTACTACAGGGACAAGACAAGGAGAGCGATATGGTTACTACAAGGACAAGACAAGGAGAGCGATATGGTTACTACAGGGACAAGACAAGGAGAGCGATATGGTTACTACAGGGACAAGACTAGGAGAGCGATATGGTTACTACAGGGACAAGACAAGGAGAGCGATATGGTTACTACAGGGACAAGACAAGGAGAGCGATATGGTAACTACAGGGACAAGACAAGGAGAGCGGTATGGTTACCACAGGGACAAGACAAGGAGAGCGATATGGTTACTACAGGGACAAGACAAGGAGAGCGATATGGTGACTACAGGGACAAGACAAGGAGAGCGATATGGTTACCACAGGGACAAGACAAGGAGAGCGATATGGTTACTACAGGGACAAGACAAGGAGAGCGATATGGTTACTACAGGGACAAGACAAGGAGAGCGGTATGGTTACTACAGGGACAAGACAAGGAGAGCGATATGGTTACAACAGGGACAAGACAAGGAGAGCGATATGGTTACTACAGGGACAAGACTAGGAGAGCGATATGGTGACTACAGGGACAAGACAAGGAGAGCGATATGGTTACTACAGGGACAAGACAAGGAGAGCGATATGGTGACTACAGGGACAAGACATGGAGAGCGATATGGTTACCACAGGGACAAGACAAGGAGAGCGATATGGTTACCACAGGGACAAGACAAGGAGAGCGATATGGTTACTACAGGGACAAGACAAGGAGAGCGATATGGTTACTACAGGGACAAGACAAGGAGAGCGATATGGTTACTACAGGGACATGACAAGGAGAGCGATATGGTTACTACAGGGACAAGACAAGGAGAGCGATATGGTTACTACAGGGACAAGACAAGGAGAGCGATATGGTTATTACAGGGACAAGACAAGGAGAGCGATATGGTGACTACAAGGACAAGACAAGGAGAGCGATATGGTTACTACAGGGACAAGACAAGGAGAGCGATATGGTTACTACAGGGACAAGACAAGGAGAGCGATATGGTTACTACAGGGACAAGACAAGGAGAGCGATATGGTTACCACAGGGACAAGACAAGGAGAGCGATATGGTTACTACAGGGACAAGACAAGGAGAGCGATATGGTTACTACAGGGACAAGACAAGGAGAGCGATATGGTTTCCACAGGGACAAGAGAAGGAGAGCGATATGGTTACTACAGGGACAAGACAAGGAGAGCGATATGGTTTCCACAGGGACAAGACAAGGAGAGCGATATGGTTACTACAGGGACAAGACAAGGAGAGCGATATGGTTACTACAGGGACAAGACAAGGAGAGCGATATGGTTACTACAGGGACAAGACAAGGAGAGCGATATGGTTACTACAGGGACAAGACAAGGAGAGCGATATGGTTACTACAGGGACAAGACAAGGAGAGCGATATGGTTACTACAGGGACAAGACAAGGAGAGCGATATGGTTACTACAGGGACAAGACAAGGAGAGCGATATGGTTACTACAGGGACAAGACAAGGAGAGCGATATGGTTTCTACAGGGACAAGACAAGGAGAGCGATATGGTTACAACAGGGACAAGACAAGGAGAGCGATATGGTTACTACAGGGACAAGACAAGGAGAGCGATATGGTTACTACAGGGACAAGACAAGGAGAGCGATATGGTTACTACAGGGACAAGACAAGGAGAGCGATAGGGTTACTACAGGGACAAGACAAGGAGAGCGATATGGTTACTACAGGGACAAGACAAGGAGAGCGATATGGTTACTACAGGGACAAGACAAGGAGAGCGATATGGTTACTACAGGGACAAGACAAGGAGAGCGATATGGTTACTACAGGGACAAGACAAGGAGAGCGATATGGTTACTACAGGGACAAGACAAGGAGAGCGATATGGTTACTACAGGGACAAGACAAGGAGAGCGATATGGTTACTACAGGGACAAGACAAGGAGAGCGATATGGTTACTACAGGGACAAGACAAGGAGAGCGATATGGTTACCACAGGGACAAGACAAGGAGAGCGATATGGTTACTACAGGGACAAGACAAGGAGAGCGATATGGTTACTACAGGGACAAGACAAGGAGAGCGATATGGTTACTACAGGGACAAGACAAGGAGAGCGATATGGTGACTACAGGGACAAGACAAGGAGAGCGATATGGTTACTACAGGGACAAGACAAGGAGAGCGATATGGTTACTACAGGGACAAGACAAGGAGAGCGATATGGTTACCACAGGGACAAGACAAGGAGAGCGATATGGTTACTACAGGGACAAGACAAGGAGAGCGATATGGTTACCACAGGGACAAGACAAGGAGAGCGATATGGTTACTACAGGGACAAGACAAGGAGAGCGATATGGTTACTACAGGGACAAGACAAGGAGAGCGATATGGTTACTACAGGGACAAGACAAGGAGAGCGATATGGTTTCTACAGGGACAAGACAAGGAGAGCGATATGGTTACCCCAGGGACAAGACAAGGAGAGCGATATGGTAACCACAGGGACAATACAAGGAGAGCGATATTGTTACTACAGGGACAAGACAAGGAGAGCGATATGGTTACTACAGGGACAAGACAAGGAGAGCGATATGGTTACTACAGGGACAAGACAAGGAGAGCGATATGGTGACTACAGGGACAAGACAAGGAGAGCGATATGGTTACTACAGGGACAAGACAAGGAGAGCGATATGGTTACCACAGGGACAAGACAAGGAGAGCGATATGGTTACTACAGGGACAAGACAAGGAGAGCGATATGGTTACTACAGGGACAAGACAAGGAGAGCGATATGGTTACTACAGGGACAAGACAAGGAGAGCGATATGGTGACTACAGGGACAATACAAGGAGAGCTATATGGTTACTACAGGGACAAGACAAGGAGAGCGATATGGTTACTACAGGGACAAGACAAGGAGAGCGATATGGTTACCACAGGGACAAGACAAGGAGAGCGATATGGTTACTACAGGGACAAGACAAGGAGAGCGATATGGTTACTACAGGGACAAGACAAGGAGAGCGATATGGTTACTACAGGGACAAGACAAGGAGAGCGATATGGTGACTACAGGGACAAGACAAGGAGAGCGATATGGTTACCACAGGGACAAGACAAGGAGAGCGATATGGTTACCACAGGGACAAGACAAGGAGAGCGATATGGTTACTACAGGGACAAGACAAGGAGAGCGATATGGTTACTACAGGGACAAGACAAGGAGAGCGATATTGTAACTACAGGGACAAGACAAGGATAGCGATATGGTTACTACAGGGACAAGACAAGGAGAGCGATATGGTTACTACAGGGACAAGACAAGGAGAGCGATATGGTTACTACAGGGACAAGACAAGGAGAGCGATATGGTAACTACAGGGACAAGACAAGGAGAGCGATATGGTTACTACAGGGACAAGACAAGGAGAGCGATATGGTTACTACAGGGACAAGACAAGGAGAGCGATATGGTTACCACAGGGACAAGACAAGGAGAGCGATATGGTTACCACAGGGACAAGACAAGGAGAGCGATATGGTTACTACAGGGACAAGACAAGGAGAGCGATATGGTTACTACAGGGACAAGACAAGGAGAGCGATATGGTTTCCACAGGGACAAGACAAGGAGAGCGATATGGTTACTACAGGGACAAGACAAGGAGAGCGATATGGTTACTACAGGGACAAGACAAGGAGAGCGATATGGTTACTACAGGGACAAGACAAGGAGAGCGATATGGTTACTACAGGGACAAGACAAGGAGAGCGATATGGTTACTACAGGGACAAGACAAGGAGAGCGATATGGTTACTACAGGGACAAGACAAGGAGAGTGATATGGTTACTACAGGGACAAGACAAGGAGAGCGATATGGTTACTACAGGGACAAGACAAGGAGAGCGATATGGTTTCTACAGGGACAAGACAAGGAGAGCGATATGGTTACAACAGGGACAAGACAAGGAGAGCGATATGGTTACTACAGGGACAAGACAAGGAGAGCGATATGGTTACTACAGGGACAAGACAAGGAGAGCGATATGGTTACTACAGGGACAAGACAAGGAGAGCGATAGGGTTACTACAGGGACAAGACAAGGAGAGCGATATGGTTACTACAGGGACAAGACAAGGAGAGCGATATGGTTACTACAGGGACAAGACAAGGAGAGCGATATGGTTACTACAGGGACAAGACAAGAAGAGCGATATGGTTACTACAGGGACAAGACAAGGAGAGCGATATGGTTACTACAGGGACAAGACAAGGAGAGCGATATGGTTACTACAGGGACAAGACAAGGAGAGCGATATGGTTACTACAGGGACAAGACAAGGAGAGCGATATGGTTACTACAGGGACAAGACAAGGAGAGCGATATGGTTACCACAGGGACAAGACAAGGAGAGCGATATGGTTACTACAGGGACAAGACAAGGAGAGCGATATGGTTACTACAGGGACAAGACAAGGAGAGCGATATGGTTACTACAGGGACAAGACAAGGAGAGCGATATGGTGACTACAGGGACAAGACAAGGAGAGCGATATGGTTACTACAGGGACAAGACAAGGAGAGCGATATGGTTACTACAGGGACAAGACAAGGAGAGCGATATGGTTACCACAGGGACAAGACAAGGAGAGCGATATGGTTACTACAGGGACAAGACAAGGAGAGCGATATGGTTACCACAGGGACAAGACAAGGAGAGCGATATGGTTACTACAGGGACAAGACAAGGAGAGCGATATGGTTACTACAGGGACAAGACAAGGAGAGCGATATGGTTACTACAGGGACAAGACAAGGAGAGCGATATGGTTTCTACAGGGACAAGACAAGGAGAGCGATATGGTTACCCCAGGGACAAGACAAGGAGAGCGATATGGTAACCACAGGGACAAGACAAGGAGAGCGATATTGTTACTACAGGGACAAGACAAGGAGAGCGATATGGTTACTACAGGGACAAGACAAGGAGAGCGATATGGTTACTACAGGGACAAGACAAGGAGAGCGATATGGTGACTACAGGGACAAGACAAGGAGAGCGATATGGTTACTACAGGGACAAGACAAGGAGAGCGATATGGTTACCACAGGGACAAGACAAGGAGAGCGATATGGTTACTACAGGGACAAGACAAGGAGAGCGATATGGTTACTACAGGGACAAGACAAGGAGAGCGATATGGTTACTACAGGGACAAGACAAGGAGAGCGATATGGTGACTACAGGGACAATACAAGGAGAGCTATATGGTTACTACAGGGACAAGACAAGGAGAGCGATATGGTTACTACAGGGACAAGACAAGGAGAGCGATATGGTTACCACAGGGACAAGACAAGGAGAGCGATATGGTTACTACAGGGACAAGACAAGGAGAGCGATATGGTTACTACAGGGACAAGACAAGGAGAGCGATATGGTTACTACAGGGACAAGACAAGGAGAGCGATATGGTGACTACAGGGACAAGACAAGGAAAGCGATATAGTTACCACAGGGACAAGACAAGGAGAGCGATATGGTTACCACAGGGACAAGACAAGGAGAGCGATATGGTTACTACAGGGACAAGACAAGGAGAGCGATATGGTTACTACAGGGACAAGACAAGGAGAGCGATATTGTAACTACAGGGACAAGACAAGGATAGCGATATGGTTACTACAGGGACAAGACAAGGAGAGCGATATGGTTACTACAGGGACAAGACAAGGAGAGCGATATGGTTACTACAGGGACAAGACAAGGAGAGCGATATGGTAACTACAGGGACAAGACAAGGAGAGCGATATGGTTACTACAGGGACAAGACAAGGAGAGCGATATGGTTACTACAGGGACAAGACAAGGAGAGCGATATGGTTACCACAGGGACAAGACAAGGAGAGCGATATGGTTACCACAGGGACAAGACAAGGAGAGCGATATGGTTACTACAGGGATAATGCAAGGAGAGCGATATGGTTACCACAGGGACAAGACAAGGAGAGCGATATGGTTACCACAGGGACAAGACAAGGAGAGCGATATGGTAACTACAGGGACAAGACAAGGAGAGCGATATGGTTACTACAGGGACAAGACAAGGAGAGCGATATGGTTACTACAGGGACAAGACAAGGAGAGCGATATGGTTACCACAGGGACAAGACAAGGAGAGCGATATGGTTACCACAGGGACAAGACAAGGAGAGCGATATGGTTACTACAGGGACAAGACAAGGAGAGCGATATGGTTACTACAGGGACAAGACAAGGAGAGCGATATGGTTACCACAGGGACAAGACAAGGAGAGCGATATGGTTACTACAGTGACAAGACAAGGAGAGCGATATGGTGACTACAGGGACAAGACAAGGAGAGCGATATGGTAACTACAGGGACAAGACAAGGAGAGCGATATGGTTACCACAGGGACAAGACAAGGAGAGCGATATGGTTACTACAGGGACAAGACAAGGAGAGCGATATGGTTACTACAGGGACAAGACAAGGAGAGCGATATGGTTACTACATGGACAAGACAAGGAGAGCGATATGGTGACTACAGGGACAAGACAAGGAGAGCTATATGGTTACTACAGGGACAAGACAAGGAGAGCGATATGGTTACTACAGGGACAAGACAAGGAGAGCGATATGGTTACCACAGGGACAAGACAAGGAGAGCGATATGGTTACTACAGGGACAAGACAAGGAGAGCGATATGGTTACTACAGGGACAAGACAAGGAGAGCGATATGGTTACTACAGGGACAAGACAAGGAGAGCGATATGGTGACTACAGGGACAAGACATGTAGAGCGATATGGTTACCACAGGGACAAGACAAGGAGAGCGATATGGTTACCACAGGGACAAGACAAGGAGAGCGATATGGTTACTACAGGGACAAGACAAGGAGAGCGATATGGTTACTACAGGGACAAGACAAGGAGAGCGATATGGTTACTACAGGGACAAGACAAGGATAGCGATATGGTTACTACAGGGACAAGACAAGGAGAGCGATATGGTTACTACAGGGACAAGACAAGGAGAGCGATATGGTTACTACAGGGACAAGACAAGGAGAGCGATATGGTAACTACAGGGACAAGACAAGGAGAGCGATATGGTTACTACAGGGACAAGACAAGGAGAGCGATATGGTTACTACAGGGACAAGACAAGGAGAGCGATATGGTTACCACAGGGACAAGACAAGGAGAGCGATATGGTTACCACAGGGACAAGACAAGGAGAGCGATATGGTTACTACAGGGATAATGCAAGGAGAGCGATATGGTTACCACAGGGACAAGACAAGGAGAGCGATATGGTTACCACAGGGACAAGACAAGGAGAGCGATATGGTAACTACAGGGACAAGACAAGGAGAGCGATATGGTTACTACAGGAACAAGACAAGGAGAGCGATATGGTTACTACAGGGACAAGACAAGGAGAGCGATATGGTTACCACAGGGACAAGACAAGGAGAGCGATATGGTTACTACAGGGACAAGACAAGGAGAGCGATATGGTTACTACAGGGACAAGACAAGGAGAGCGATATGGTTACTACAGGGACAAGACAAGGAGAGCGATAGGGTTACCACAGGGACAAGACAAGGAGAGCGATATGGTTACCACAGGGACAAGACAAGGAGAGCGATATGGTTACTACAGGGACAAGACAAGGAGAGCGATATGGTTACTACAGGGACAAGACAAGGAGAGCGATATGGTTACCACAGGGACAAGACAAGGAGAGCGATATGGTTACTACAGGGACAAGACAAGGAGAGCGATATGGTAACTACAGGGACAAGACAAGGAGAGCGATATGGTTACTACAGGGACAAGACAAGGAGAGCGATATGGTGACTACAGGGACAAGACAAGGAGAGCGATATGGTTACTACAGGGACAAGACAAGGAGAGCGATATGGTTACTACAGGGACAAGACAAGGAGAGCGATATGGTTACTACAGGGACAAGACAAGGAGAGCGATATGGTTACTACAGGGACAAGACAAGGAGAGCGATATGGTTACTACAGGGACAAGACAAGGAGAGCGATATGGTTACTACAGGGACAAGACAAGGAGAGCGATATGGTTACTACAGGGACAAGACAAGGAGAGCGATATGGTTACTACAGGGACAAGACTAGGAGAGCGATATGGTTACCACAGGGACAAGACAAGGAGAGCGATATGGTGACTACAGGGACAAGACAAGGAGAGCGATATGGTTACTACAGGGACAAGACAAGGAGAGCGATATGGTTACTACAGGGACAAGACAAGGAGAGCGATATGGTTACTACAGGGACAAGACAAGGAGAGCGATATGGTTACTACAGGGACAAGACTAGGAGAGCGATATGGTTACCACAGGGACAAGACAAGGAGAGCGATATGGTTACTACAGGGACAATACAAGGAGAGCGAAATGGTAACTACAGGGACAAGACAAGGAGAGCGATATGGTTACTACAGGGACAAGACAAGGAGAGCGATATGGTTACTACAGGGACAAGACAAGGAGCGATATGGTTACTACAGGGACAAGACAAGGAGAGCGATATGGTTACTACAGGGACAAGACAAGGAGAGCGATATGGTTACTACAGGGACAAGACAAGGAGAGCGATAGGGTTTAGAAAACTGCATAATTATCAGTTTGATGTGCTGTTTACAGAACCTTAAGGATTGAATCGAGGAAAGGCACTAAATTGAACTTCTATTTTGTGAGGACAAAACCAGTAACATATGGAAAAGAATTATAGTCTCTTTAGTCTCAAAGGCCCGGTTGTACAATGTTCCGATAAAGTTATCGGCTGGATTTTCGGTTGATAGGCAACAGCCAATGAAACACAGCCAGCCTTCAAGACTGCTTAAGTCCACTTTATCTTACTTATCGGGACATTGTACAACCGGGCTAGCAGATACACGAACGTAATCCCATTAACATAAATGCAGTCCTACAGGCGCGTAGGAACTTCATTTTTAGTGGGGGGGTCAAAATTATGGGGATCAATGAATGTGAGGAAAAGTAGTCGTCGTTACAATGGGGTCTGGGAAGCCCGCAACCCAAAATGCCCCGCAGGGCCTTTTTTGAATTTTTGATACAAAAGAATCGAATTTGAAGCTATTTTTGTATATTTTTCAAAGAAATTTACAATGTGTGAAATGCAATATTCTGTGGAAACTTTAAGAAATGTAATATAATTTGTAGCTATTTGTTTTTAATACCCATTATTGGCCCCGCTGGGAATTTTTTGGGTTTTTGATGCAAAAGAATCGAATTTGAAGCTATTTTGGCATCGTTTTCAAAGAAATTTAAAATGTGTGATATGCAATATTCTTGGGAAACTTTGACAAAATGCATTATAATCTGTAAATTTTGTTATTCGATAAAATCCCTAAAGATAATCGATTATGAATAGATTTTGGAATTGCTTTGAAAACGGTGCTTATTCGGTATCATAGTTTAATGTGTAATTATTAAATTGTATTCATGAGGATGATCATGTTGGACAAATGAGTTATTGTCTAATTGGATAATACCTCTGTTCAATTAGCTTTGCAAAACTTGGGAAAATTTTGAGAATTCAACCTCATAATGGAGCTAATTTGTGCATTTTTGGATCTCTTTATCAAAATTTGTGTGTATCTGGGGGTTATATCTGGGGGTGTCAAGATGAAAAGTGGGGGGGTCATTGACACCCACTCCCCCCCCCCCCTTCCTACGCGCCTGCAGTCCTAGAGAAGAGTAAAATGCTCACAACTCTAGATAAGAATAGAAACACTGCCATCAGAAATTCTGTAAAAATATATGACTACAATAAAGATGTTGTTGAGGAAAGACGTAACTGTTTGGAACATCTACGTTGAATGTACGATGATCGCCTATCTATCACGAATGATCGATATAAAGAATGAAAACAGAGGCCATAACAAACATGTTTGCCAAATCCCTGATGCTGGTGTAGATGAACATCTAAGTAGTTTTCTGTGCTCGAGGTGCTCGCTCATCAACGCGTTGTAACTCACTTCACTGGCCAATGAGACGCCGAACTCCATCGTGTCGAACTCCCAGCCGTCACAAGGCCGCGTGACGTTAGTGGAACCAAGATGGCCGCCCAGCACGTCCTCGTAGTTGAGATCCCAGATGGCGCAGGAGTCGTACGTCAACATGCCGCCCTTAGAACAAGTCAGAACATGTTAGAACATGCTAGAACATGTTAGAACAAGTCAGAACATGTTAGAACATGCAAGAACATGTTAAAACAAGTCAGAACATGTTTGAACAAGTCAGAACATGTTAGAACATGCTAGAAATTGTAAGAACAAGTAAGAACATGTTAGAACATGCTAGAACATGTTAGAACATGTTAGAACATGTTAGAACATGTTGGAACAAGTCAGAACATGTTAGAACATGCTAGATCAATTCAGAACAGGTAAGAACATGTTAGAACAAGTCAGAACGTGCAAGAACATGTTAGAACAAGTCAGAACATTCTAGAACATGTTAGAACAAGTCAGAACGTGTTAAAACATGTTAGAACGTAGAACAAGTCAGTACATGTTAGAACCTGTCAGATCAAATCAAAACATGTCAGAACAAGTTAAAACATGCTGGAACATGTTTAGAACAAGTCAAAAAATGTTAGAACCTGTCAGATCAAGTCAAAACAAGTCAGAACAAGTTAAAACATGCTGGAACATGTTTAGAACAAGTCAGAACATGTTAGAACCTGTCAGATCAAATCAAAACAAGTCAGAACGTGCAAGAACATGTTAGAACAAGTCAGAACATTCTAGAACATGTTAGAACATGTTAGAACATAGATCAATGAATTTATATAATTTATAATTATTTACAAAGTAAGTTTACTAAATATCTATTTAAAAGTATAAAGTGGTGAATTTAGTGTCAATTACCATATTTATGACGTAATTTAGCATATTTATGACGTCATTTCCGGTATAGGTAATAGGAAAACAATCTAGTTGATACTTTATGAACGACCATCTGAATTCATTATCCCTATATTTCCGTAAAATCGGTCATGCCGTTTGTAATATATGACGTCACTTCCGGTTTCATTAAGTGGATCCTGCCGCCATTTCCGGTACTGTTAATTTGTTAATATATTTTTCACAATTGATTTTTCAAATAAATTGCAGAATGAATACATAGGAGCTAGTTCAGTTGCAATCGGTACAGGCGTTTTAGATATATGACGTCACTTCCGGTTTCAGGAATGGCGGCCGAGAACACTGTGTATTGAAATTATAATTTTGTATTGTCTATGTTACAATGTAAGTTAATTATATGTGTATTTAAAGTATAATTTGATGAAATAAGCTAAATATTGCAAATTTATGACGTCACTTCCGGTTTAGAATATAAGAAAATTATATTTTTAAGTAACATACTTCATAAAGATGACCATCTCAATCGAATGGCGCTAATTTCGTTCTAATCGGTTCAGACGTTTTTGAGATAAGACGTCACTTCCGCTTAAAAAATGGCGGCACAAAAAATCACAAGAGGCAAGGTATCATCAGACGCCAAAAGTGCATATGTGGTAAAAATTTCAGGTTGATCGGTTCAGCCGTTTAGGCTGTGGCGGTGACGGCGACCTTTTCTGATATCATCATCATCATCATCAGAAGAAGAAGAAGAAGAAAGCGGTGTAATTTCACGATTTTCACTGTCCTCTAGGTCGTAAACGGCATGACTGGTTGTTGTCGCGTGATGTATATGTTGTCAGGTGGGCCATAGCTCAAAATAAAGACTTTTCACAACAATGTGAGATTTTCCATTGTTGAGATCCAGTAGTCTGAAAATGCTATGTTGTTGCTTACAGTAAAAGAAGTTGGTCTGCTCCTCTGTTTATATCTAGTGGAGCGGTCGCTCCACACAGCCAAGTCGTACCGTACACTCACAGTCACTCAACATACCGTAAATGCCTATATAAACTGAGGAGCAGACCAACTACTTTTACTGTAAGCAACAACATGGCAATTTCGGCCTACTGGATCTCAACAATGGAAAATCTCACAAATGTCTATGGCCCATGGCCCATAGGGCTATGGCCCTTTGACCCACCTGACAACATATAAATCACACGACAACAATTAGTTATGACGTTTACGAACTAGAGGGCCATGAAAATCGAGAAATTGCACCGCTTTCATATTCTTCTTCTTCAGATTCTAATTCCCGCAAAAGTTGCTGTCACCGCCACAGCCTAAACGGCTGAACCGATCAACCTGAAATTTTTACCCAAATGCACTTTTGGCGTCTGATGATACCTTGCCTCTTGTGATTTTTGTGCCGCCATTTTTAAACCGGAAGTGACGTCATATCTCAAAAACGGCTGGACCGATTAGAACGAAATTAGCGCCATTCGATTAAGTTGGTCATCTATATGAAGTATCAATAAAAATAAAAATAAATCTTATTTTCTAAACCGGAAGTGACGCTATAAATACGCAATATCTAACTTATTTCAACAAATTATACTTAAAATACATACATAATTAACATACATTGTAACATAGCCAATACAATTTATAAATTCAAGGTTGCAGTGTTCTCGGCCGCCATACCTGAAACCGGAAGTGACGTCATAAATCGAAAACGCCTGTACCGATTGCAACTGATATAGCTCCTGTCTATTCATTCTGCAATTTATTTGAAAAATCAATTTGGATAAATGAATATACAAATTACCGGTACCGGAAATGGCGGCAGGAAACACTAAATGAACCCGGAAGTGACGTCATATATTGAAAACGACATTACTGATTTGACGGAAATTAGCGCTAATGAATTCAGAAGGTCATTCATGAAGTATCAACTAGATACAACTGAACTCTTTTCTTATTACCTATACCGGAAGTGACGTCATAAATATTCTAAATGACGTAATTATTATGCTAAAAGACACTAAATTCACCCCTTTATACTTTTAAATATATATTTAGTAAACATATATTGTCAATAATTATAAATTCAAGGTTGCAGTGTTTTCGGCCGCCATTTTCTAAAACCGGAAGTGACGTCATGTATCGAAAACGGCTATACCGATTACAACCAAATTTTGGAATTGTGTAGGACTATTAATTATGAATTCAAGATGCAATATTTTCGTCCGCCATTGTTAAAACCGGAAGTGACGTCATATATCGAAAACGGATGTACCGATTGCAACCAAATTTTGGAATTTGTGGGACTAATAATTATGAATTAAAGACGACATTATATTCGGCCGCCATTGTCAAAACCGGAAGTGACGTCATATATCGAAAACGGCTGTACAGATTGCAACTTAATTATGTAATTATTACGCTCTATTCCCACTGCCAGTAAATGCATGCATAAAATGTATCCTGTATGTGTTATATATGTGTTTTAAAATAAATAATAATATAATTATGTAGGACTTATAATAATAAATTAAAAACGACATTATTTTCGACCGCCAATGATAAAACCTGAAGTGACGTCATATATCGATACCGGCTGTACCGATTGCAACTAAATTGTGTAACTATGTTGGACCTTTAATTAGCAATTCAAGACAACATTATTTCTGGCCCCCATTTTTTAAACCGGAAGTGACGTCATTTATCGAAAACATGTACCGATTGCAACTATATTAAAGGTTATATAGACCTTATATTTATGAATTCAAGTTGACATTTTTTTCGGCCGCTATTTCAAAACCGAAAGTGACGTCATATATCGAAAACGGCTGGATTGATTGTAAGGAAACTTAGTCTATTCTTCTTGGATACTCATTTTAAGCTTATAACAAAAGCAACTTTTCTTATAGTAACCAAATCGAATAAGGCGTATTTTTTTAAATAAATTAGTCCTTCTTCCTCTGACATGTGTTACAAGCTTTATGAATAAACTAACAAAAGAAGTGATATCCCAAAAAAACACTCCGTTTAAAAAATGCAGCCAAGTCTCTTTACTTTAAAAAAATCAACAACGAAAAGGAGTGATATCAAAAAAGGAGCCAAGTCAATGACATTTACAAATAATTAATCGTATGTTTGAAATAAAGGTATAAACACCGAGAAATACTTTACAAAAGGACTTGGCACGTCGTTTTTTTAAAGAAATTTTTCTATTCATAAGCATAATATGCCATTTATATACAACCGTCATATAGAATTTTAAGAATAATAGGGTAAAATCTTTCAATAAACCTACTGTAAAATATTTTCATTTTGAATATGTACACGTTGAAACTTGTTGCCTATGTTTGTAATAAATACACAATAGTTATCTTCGTAATATTGTTTCGTGGTTAACATATTAATACAGTCTCATGCGTTATAACTTCTCATCGTGAAATAAATTTCTATTATTCCGCATTTTATAACAATACATTTCACAAAGTAGGTACACAGTGACAGCACATTAAATTTCTTTAAAAATTTAAACTTTATACACTTGACACTTCAAAAATATATAATAGTGTTCTATAGATAGTTAATAATTATTTGAAAACGTTTTATGATTCCCTTAGTCAAAATCAAATTATGAAAAGATACCCTTCTAATATCAACATATTAACCGTGGTATAAGAATATATATGAGCCCACTTCCTTGTTATTTAATTATTCCACCATATTACTTATCTATTACAACATGAAATATTTCTTCTGTCGCCATTGACAAAACTATTAAATAACCATTACGTAAAGGAGCTTGATTAATAGATTCTGAATCTAATAGAAGGAGGAAAATGTACCAACTTGTACATTTCTGTCCACTTTTAGGATAGGATGATGTCTTTAAAAAAACGATGCGCCAAGTCCTTTTGTAAAGTATTTCTCGGTGTTCATACTTTTATTTCAAAGATACGATTAAATATTTGTAAATGTCATTGACTTGGCTCCTTTTTTGATATCACTCCTTTTCGGTGTTGAATTTTTTTAAAGTTAAGAGACTTGGCTGCCTTTTTTACACGGAGTGTTTTCTCTGGGATAGGCATACGGTATGTAGAGTGACTGTTGGTGTACGGTACGACTTGGCTAAGTGGAGCGACCGCTCCACTAGATATAAACCGAGGAGCAGACCAACTACTTTTACTGTAAGCAACGACACAGCATTTTCGGCCTACTGGATCTCAACAATGGAAAATCTCTCATTGTTGTGAAATGTCTTAATTTTGAGCTATGGCCCACCTGACAGCATATACATCACGCGACAACAACCAGTCATGCCGTTTACGACCTAGAGGACAGTGAAAATCGTGAAATTACACCGCTTTCTTCTTCAGATGATGATGATGATGATGATGATGATGATGATGATGATATTAGAAAAGGTCGCCGTCACCGCCAAAGCCTAAACGGCTGAACCGATCAACCTGAAATTTTTACCACATATGCACTTTTGGCGTCTTGCCTTTTGTGATTTTTTGTGCCGCCATTTTTAAACCGGAAGTGACGTCATATCTCAAAAACGTCTGGACCGATTAGAACGATATTAGCGCCATTCGATTATGATGGTCATCTATATGAAGTATTAATAAAAAAATAATTATTTTCTAATTTTCTAAACCGGAAGTGACGTCATAAATACGCAAAATTTAACTCATTTCAACAAACTATACTAAAAATACATACAAAATTAACTTACAATGTAACATAGACAATACAAATTATAAATTCAAGGTTGCAGTGTTCTCGGCCGCCATTCCTGAAAACGGAAGTGACGTCATATATCTAAAACGCCTGTACCGATTGCAACTGAACTAGCTCCTGCGTATTCATTCTACAATTTATTTGAAAAATCAATTGTGAAAAATAAATAAACAAATTAACGATACCGGAAATGGCGGCAGGAACCACTAAATGAAACCGGAAGTAACGTCATATATTACAAACGGCATGACCGATTTTACGGAAATATAGGGATTATGAATTCAGATGGTCGTTCATGAAGTATCAACTAGATTGTTTTCCTATTACCTATACCGGAAATGACGTAATAAATATGCTAAATTACACTAAATTCACCACTTTATACTTTTAAATAGATATAAGTAAACGTACTTTGTGAATAATTATAATTTAAAGACGACATTATTTTCAACCGCCATTGTTATAACCGGAAGTGACGTCATATATCGAAAACGGCTGTACCGATTGCTACCAAATTTTGGAAATGTGTAACTAATGAATTTAAGACGACATTATTTTCGGCCGCCATTGTTAAAACCGGAAATGACGTCATATATCGATAACGGCTGTACCGATTGCAACCAAATTTTGGAAATATGTAGGACTAATAATTATTAATTCAAGACGACATTATTTTCGGCCGACATTGTTAAAACCGGAAGGGACGGCATATATTAAAAACGGCTGTACCAATTGCAAACAAATTTTGGAAATATGTAGGACTAATAATTATGAATTCAAGACGACATTATTTTCGGCCACTTTTTAAAACCGGAAGTGACGTCATATATCGAAAATGTCTGGACCGATTGTAACAGATCTTAGGCTAATTTTCTTGGATTATATTTTAAGCTTATTCCAAACGCAACTTTTCTTTGTAACCAAATCGGTTGAGGCGTATTTTTTTAAAGAAATTAGTCCATCTTCCTCCGACATGTGCTACAAGCTGTATGAATAAACTAACAAAGATAGTCCCAGATATCCCAGAAAAAAACACTCCGTGAAGTGATATCAAAAAAGGAGCCAAGTCATTGACATTTCCAAATATTTAATCGTATTTTTGAAATAAAAGAATAAACACCGAGAAATACTTGACAAAAGGACTTGTCGCATCGTTTTTTAAAGACATTTTTCTATTCTTAAGCATATGCCATTTATATACAACTGTCATTAAGAATTTTTAGAATAATAGGAATACATCTTTCAATTACATATTATACATTCCTATACTGTAAAATATTTTCTATTTGAATATATACACGATAAAACTTGTTGCCTATGTTTTCTAAAATACATTATAGTTTTTTCGTAATATTGTTTCGTGGTAAACATAATGAAGTCTCATGCGTTATACCTTCTCATCATGAAATACATTTATATACATTTATATTTTATAACAATACATTTCACAAAGTACACAGTCACATTGTATTTTCTTTAAAAAATTTATCTTTATACACTTGACACTTCAAAAATATAAAAGAGTGTTCCATAGATAGTTAGTATTTGACAACGTTGCATGATTTCCCTCAGTCAAGATCAAATTATGAAAAGATACCCTTCTAATATCACCATATTAACAGTACTGCAAGAATATGTATGAGCCCACTTCCAATTAATATTTAATTCTTCCATCCTTATATTACTTATCTATTACAGCATGAAATCATTCTTCTATTGCCATTGACAAAACTATAAAATAGCCATTACTAAAAGTAGCTTGATTCATAGATTCTGGCTCTAATAGAAAGAGGAAAATTTACCTACTTGTTAATTTTTTTTCCACTTTTAGGATAGAATGATGTTTTTAAAAAAAACGATGTGCCAAGTCCTTTTGTAAAGTATTTCTCGGTTTTTATTCTTTTATTTAAAAAATACGATTAAATATTTGGAAATGTCATTGACTTGGCTTCTTTTTTGATATCACTCCTTTTCGGTGTTGAATTTTTTTAAATAAAGAGACTTGGCTGCCTTTTTTACACGGAGTGTTTTTTTATGCAAAATATTAAAAATATTAAATCCTGTGAAATGAAAATATAATGCGCTAATTTGCAACGCAAAGTGTAGACTTGCACGCTGCGGCTAAATCCTTGGTCAACGCATTGGCAATTCTATGGCAATTCTACTTCCCCATGAAGAAGATGCGACATGTTCTGATTGCCCTGACGAGCCAAAATTATACCAGAACACTAATTTACCACTTCTACTTACCGGCCCCATGCGATGTGGATGACTGATGTTCTGCCACTCCGCCACTGTCATGTGTTGCAGGTAACTCGGTCTTACGCAGGAGAACGGCTGCTCCATGTTCTGGAACGTGAAGGCGAAGATGTGCCATGTGCAGGGGATGTTGAAGAGAGCCAAAAGGAACGTGAGCTTCAGCTGCCAGCGACCGAACTCGCCAATAGCGTCCGAGATAGGATCTTCCTCCACCACGCTGCTAGTTGACTCGGCTTCCATGCCTGCAGATGGAGACACTCAATGTTAGGGATATCACTCGTTCACATGAGACACGTTGAGTCTATGCCCAAGTTAGAAACATGGGTTGTTCCATGCCTGCAGATGGAGACACTCAATGTTAGGGATATCACTCGTTCACATTAGACACGTTGAGTCTATGCCCAAGTTAGAAACATGGGTTGTTCCATGCCTGCAGATGGAGACACTCAATGTTAAGGATATCACTCGTTCACATTAGACACGTTGAGTCTATGCCCAAGTTAGAAACATGGGTTGTTCCATGCCTGCAGATGGAGACACTCAATGTTAAGGATATCACTCGTTCACATTAGACACGTTGAGTCTATGCCCAAGTTAGAAACATGGGTTGTTCCATGCCTGCAGATGGAGACACTCAATGTTAGGGATATCACTCGTTCACATGAGACACGTTGAGTCTATGCCCAAGTTAGAAACATGGGTTGTTCCATGCCTGCAGATGGAGACACTCAATGTTAAGGATATCACTCGTTCACATTAGACACGTTAAGTCTATGCACAAGTTAGAAACATGGGTTGTTCCATGCCTGCAGATGGAGACACTCAATGTTAGGGATATCACTCGTTCACATTAGACACGTTAAGTCTATGCACAAGTTAGAAACATGGGTTGTTCCATGGCTGCAGATGGAGACACTCAATGTTAGGGATATCACTCGTTCACATTAGACACGTTGAGTCTATGCCCAAGTTAGAAACATGGGTTGTTCCATGCCTGCAGATGGAGACACTCAATGTTAGGGATATCACTCGTTCACATTAGACACGTTAAGTCTATGCACAAGTTAGAAACATGGGTTGTTCCATGGCTGCAGATGGAGACACTCAATGTTAGGGATATCACTCGTTCACATTAGACACGTTGAGTCTATGCCCAAGTTAGAAACATGGGTTGTTCCATGCCTGCAGATGGAGACACTCAATGTTAGGGATATCACTCGTTCACATTAGACACGTTGAGTCTATGCACAAGTTAGAAACTTGGGTTGTTCCATGGCTGCAGATGGAGACACTCAATGTTAGGGATATCACTCGTTCACATTAGACACGTTGAGTCTATGCCCAAGTTAGAAACATGGGTTGTTCCATGCCTGCAGATGGAGACACTCAATGTTAGGGATATCACTCGTTCACATTAGACACGATGAGTCTATGCACAAGTTAGAAACTTGGGTTGTTCCATGGCTGCAGATGGAGACACTCAATGTTAGGGATATCACTCGTTCACATTAGACACGTTGAGTCTATGCCCAAGTTAGAAACATGGGTTGTTCCATGCCTGCAGATGGAGACACTCAATGTTAGGGATATCACTCGTTCACATTAGACACGTTGAGTCTATGCCCAAGTTAGAAACATGGGTTGTTCCATGCCTGCAGATGGAGACACTCAATGTTAGGGATATCACTCGTTCACATTAGACACGTTGAGTCTATGCCCAAGTTAGAAACATGGGTTGTTCCATGCCTGCAGATGGAGACACTCAATGTTAAGGATATCACTCGTTCACATTAGACACGTTGAGTCTATGCCCAAGTTAGAAACATGGGTTGTTCCATGCCTGCAGATGGAGACACTCAATGTTAGGGATATCCATCGTTCACATTAGACACGTTGAGTCTATGCCCAAGTTAGAAACATGGGTTGTTCCATGCCTGCAGATGGAGACACTCAATGTTAGGGATATCCCTCGTTCACATTAGACACGTTAAGTCTATGCCCAAGTTAGAAACATGGGTTGTTCCATGCCTATAGATGGAGACACTCAATGTTAAGGATATCACTCGTTCACATTAGACACGTTGAGTCTATGCCCAAGTTAGAAACATGGGTTGTTCCATGCCTGCAGATGGAGACACTCAAAGTTAGGGATATCACTCGTTCACATTAGACACGTTGAGTCTATGCCCAAGTTAGAAACATGGGTTGTTCCATGCCTGCAGATGGAGACACTCAATGTTAGGGATATCACTCGTTCACATTAGACACGTTGAGTCTATGCCCAAGTTAGAAACATGGGTTGTTCCATGCCTGCAGATGGAGACACTCAATGTTAAGGATATCACTCGTTCACATTAGACACGTTGAGTCTATGCCCAAGTTAGAAACATGGGTTGTTCCATGCCTGCAGATGGAGACACTCAATGTTAAGGATATCACTCGTTCACATTAGACACGTTGAGTCTATGCCCAAGTTAGAAACATGGGTAAAAGCGTCAAAGAAAAATTGATGAGAATTAAATATAGAATGGAATGAACATGACAAATTTAAAAATTGATTCGGGATTGAGTCAATTAATTAAGATCAAAATTATATAAATTTGCAGACATTTTGCAAAATATTTTAAGAAAACACATGTTTATCAATATTATAAGTAGTTATTTTTTATTTACGAAATTGTTGAATAAGAGTTAATGAGTTTTCATATTTGAATATAATGCGTGTAATGTTGAAATTTAGTCAGGGTTGACAAAGTTATTGCAGTTTAAATATTCTGCAGTATTAGAATTTGCAGTAAAATCAAGCCATTAATACCCTAAACATATGTCCTTTTTTTCGAAAGTCATTCTTTTTTTTTGTTTTATTCTATTTTTTATATCATTATATTATAATGAGCGGAATGAGAGCAAAAAGGTGTACATTTGAATCATGGGTGACTAAAATCATAAAATGAATAAAAAAATCCGATTTATTTGAGATTTCAATTACAACTACTCTACATTATTTCGAACCAGCGGCCAACTTTGCTATTTGATAATTTTTGTAAAATTTTATATTTTTTGATATTTATACTAATCACTAATTGTTTTTCTGACACACTCAAATGACATAAAATCAAAGTGCTTTACGATGGTTTGAATATGGCGCCATACTGGCTTCGGCCAATGAGATGCTCCAAATGAACCCTGTGCTCTGGGCCAATATAGTATATGTACGGGATGCCGGGAGCGAGAATACAATTGCAAGTCGGTACTTTAAATGGGGTAAAAAATTAGCCAATATGAATCGAGCCATGTATGACGTCATCCATAAGTGACGTCATGCACATTGAAGAAATGGAATGAATACACTACGCGCCAATTTTAAAAGGCAGGTTAGTTCAGTTCGTCATCCTTTCGCCAAGTCGCGAAATTGCATGTCGCTATTAATACTTTTTAATTATCTCTATATAATATTTCGCACCTGCGATGGAGTTGAGCAAAAGTGAATTAATTCTTCTGAAGGTAGGTCCTATTACATTTACAAATACCTACAAAGAATTTAGCAATAATCAATGTGTTACTGCCATGCTGCGGATGAGAATCGTAAACTCCAGTTAGCTTGCTAGAATGCTATATTTATCTATCAATCTGTCTATCTAGCATTTGCTTATTAAATGTAAGAAAATTTGTGAAACAGTAAGAAAAAACAACGCAATAACCATTGTACAGTCAAGAAACTGTAACAGTCTGAAATTTAGAAGATTGGCAAACAATCAATAAATGTAAAGAAACTCATGAAACAACTGTAAACTGGAGTAACCAAAGGGTTGATGAATGTTGAGGCAGGTCAATATCATGTAATGTTGTGGAGGGCGAAGTAATTATCAGCCGTGTACCATGAGTGAGTCAGAGACAGAACAATAGACGTCACGTAGACCAACAAGTACAACCAGCATTTAAACTACCGACTTGCAATTGTATTCTCGCATCGCGCGATGCGTATTTGCGAAGGCTAACTGAATTCGAGACACAGGTCTCGAAATCGTATAGACTTCGTAGTCGCATTTTGCAACTCCGTAGCCTAACATATACTAGCATATTAATGAACAATGTGTTGCTATTAGTTGATAGTAAGAAAATAATTAGTAATACGCGTGAATTCGACATTTAAATTTGAAGTATCCCATATTTAATATCAAGCGTGCGAATTGAAGACATGCGCAAGTCTCGAAATCAGTTAGGCTGCGGAGTTGGAAAATCTCACTCGGAAGTCTATACAAATTCGAGACCTGTGTCTCGAATTCAGTTAGCCTACGTAAATACGCTGCCGGGATGCGATAATATCCAGGACCCTATGGTTTTCGGGGCCCTTTTTCTAGTTTTGCTAGTCCTCTCAGTTCCTAGTGTCCTCTCAGTTCCAAATATCCTCTCAGTTCCAAATGGCCTCTCAGTTCCAAGGGTCCTCTCAGTGCCAAGTGTCCTCTCAGTTCCAAATATCCTCTCAGTTCCAAGTGTCCTCTCAGTTCCAAGTGTCCTCTCAGTTCCAAATATCCTCTCAGTTCCAAATGTCCTCTCAGTTCCAAGTGTCCTCTCAGTTCCAAGTGTCCTCTCAGTTCCAAGTGTCCTCTCAGTTCCAAATGTCCTCTCAGTTCCAAGTGTCCTCTCAGTTCCAAGTGTCCTCTCAGTTCCAAGTGTCCTCTCAGTTCCAAATGTCCTCTCAGTTCCAAGTGTCCTCTCAGTTCCAAGTGTCCTCTCAGTTCCAAGTGTCCTCTCAGTTCCAAATATCCTCTCAGTTCCAAATGTCCTCTCAGTTCCAAGTGTCCTCTCAGTTCCAAGTGTCTTCTCAGTTCCAAATGTCCTCTCAGTTCCAAGTGTCCTCTCAGTTCCAAATATCCTCTCAGTTCCAAATCTCCTCTCAGTTCCAAATGTCCTCTCAGTTCCAAGTGTCCTCTCACTTGTCCTCTCAAGTGTCCTCTGCCGAAAATTGGCATTTCGGCAACAAAGGTTGATCCGATTATTTTTATATGTATGTAACGTATGTAATTTTGACGTCTCTGTGACTTGTTATAAAAAAAAAGGAATCTGCCATTTTGAAACCGGAAGTGACATCATATCTCAATAACGGCTACATGGATTTAAACGAAACTAGCGCTAAACAATTAGGACGGTCAACTTTATGCATTATCATCTATATTATTTGCAGTTTCCCATACCGAAACCGGAAATGACGTCACACATTTTAATAATGTCACAAATGTACTTTTTGATGCAACACATATACTATTTGTGACAGCTTATAATAAAATGTACTCATGTTTAAATTATAATTCAAGGGGTCAGAGATTGCAGCCGCTATTTTGAAACCGGATGTAACGTCATATCTCGAAAACTGGTAGACATATCGGTCCGAAACTATCGCCGAACGATTCGGAAGGCCATCTCTATGGAATAGGAACAGTCAACCTAGATTTTTCCTATTTATGAGACCGGAAATGACGTAATATAATAAAAAAAATATTATAATTCCCTCTCTATACAATAAATACATATTCAGAAAGCTTAAAATGATACACATCATTTATAGATATAAATTTTACGTGGCAGTGCAGTAAGTTCAGCAGCCATTTTGAAAACCGAAGTGTTGTTATATCTCGGAACTATATCTTGGTTTTTGATTGGAATGAAACCTTTGCTTTTCTTCATGAAAGATCATTTAAAGCAAATATATAGTACCACCTGCAAATTTTCATTAGTAACTTAACCAAATTGTCAATGGCGACTTTTTTTTTAAGGATTTAGTAATAATTGTTCATTCGATATGACGTCACAAGTTCTAAGAATAAACTAAAAAAAGGAGTGATATCCCCATAAAAAACACTCCGTGTAAAAAACCAGCAACGTCTCTTCTACTAAAAAAAAAATGAAATCTAAAAATTCTGCACTGAAAAGTAGTGATATCAAAAAGTGAGCCAAGTCAAAACTTTATTTAAAAATAAAATAATACTTGGCGCATCGGTTTTTAGGGCATTATAGGTATGTATATTTGATTTATATTTTATATCTAGCCTATACTTCTAAGCTATTAACACGATGCGCCAAGTATTATTTGATTTTCAAATCAGTTTTGACTTGGCTCACTTTTTGATATCAATACTTTTCAGTGCAGAATTTTTAGATTTCATATATTTTTTTTTAGTAGAAGAGACTTGGCTGGTTTTTTACACGGAGTGTTTTTTATGGTTGAGTTTTACCTGAGCCCGGATTCACAAAGCTTTTCCCCGGGGGAATTGATTGTTAACCCAACTTTGGTGTATCTATAATAAGCAGTGATAGAATGGGTTTTATTTTAGACCCCCGGGGGAATCCGGGCCCTGGTGGGTTCATCTTTGCCTGTCACCCCTGCCTCTTTTTAGGAAAAAATATATATTTATATGAGTTTTGATATAATGTAGTAATAAATAGTGTTATAAAATAATACAACTGTTATTGTGCTGAAGGAAGAGCCAGCAGTTCTGAGTGGTTTTTGGCCGCGCAGGCCCGGGAACATTTTTCAAATTTCGTTCTGAAATCACCAAAAGACGTTTCGATTATTTTTGTTGTTCGTGATAAGCAGCCAGAATATATTTTATGAAAGAATTATGAATTATGAAATTAAATTAAGAAAGAAATAGTAAATACAGCGAGTTAAGCAACCACAACTCACCAAATTAAATCATCAAGTACTATATTTCAAAACATTCTCTGTGGATTCCCTGGGGACCTGCCCCCCCCCCCCCCCCTTGAGTGGTCATATTGTTTTTTACGGGCACTTTAGTACTGCCGCATTCCATCGCGAGGGTTCTTAGACCAGTTTGCCCCTGCGTATTGCTAGGCAAATATTATTTAGATGCTTACATTTAATAGTAAAACGCGCGCCATGTAACTGCCGATCTGTTGGGGAATGTTGTAATGGGCAATGGCGTGTGTGTAACATCATCATGAAGTACCGTGTTCGTGCCCCGGCTAAGGCTGACATGTAAACACGCACGAGGAGTGAGATTAGCCACGTCTCTGTTCATCTCAACATAGAGCTATTTGCAGAGCAGAACACTTGCAATAGATCAGAAATTACATGATGTGGTCAGTCTCGAGTAGCAGGGGAAATTACTTCATCTCTTAGAGGCGAAGGAGTAGGTGGAAGTCAAAGATCTGAATACTTGCAATAGATTAGAAATTACATGCTGTAGTCACATAAACACATAAATAAAATGTAATTGAAATATATCGAGAAATAAAGTGAAGAAAGTCGCGAAACATTACCCGGTCACAGCCACCAATGTAAAGAAAAGCACTTAAATATATTTGACATTTTACAACACAATTTCAATCGTTTTCACACAGAGTCTTCGCGTGCTGCTTGCAGATTTAAACATGCAGTTTATTCAATGGTGTTCACAGTTAAAAGCACCCTTCGTCAAGCTGATAACATCAATGTTTCAAGTAAAATATTCATAATCTCTTTCCGACGAGAGAAATGTGTTACCTCTTCTATAATATTATCACGTGATATTCTGAGCTCCTCGTGCAATATTTCAATCTTTGTGTCTCGCATAGAAATAGTGACATTGATTTTTTATTTGATCGAATTACACTTATATGTGGATTCATTGATAAATATTGCCCATGAAATGTGTTACTGGGAAACCCAGTAGCATTATTTAATTGCATGTCAAGGTTGCCACCGAATGTATGTACAGGTTTAGCTGTCAAGCAAACCCGCCTCAAATAAAACTGTTTATAAAAACATTCACTTGCATTCACTTGCAGAATATAATATTAATATAATGTTTTGAATTACAATGGTGCCTCAAACACCTATTAATTCTCAATATCAAGTGGCCTTTTGACTTATTAAAGGCATGACTGATCTTTCAAACTGTGATTCACTACTTATAGTGATTTTTCAAGTTAAAATGCAAGTGCAATTGTTGCCAAAATGTCAAAGGTGATTTGCACACGCCTGTGTTATGGTTGTGTACATTCTGTAATGCTATCTCTGTGATTTATTATTATGTAACAGTATTATCTATCTTGCTATATTCCTATAATAATATTTGCCACAACTGGCTTTATTAATTTGTTATCAAGTGGAGCGGTCGCTCCACCCAGCCAAGTCGTACAGTACACTCACAGTCACTCAACATACCCATAATGCCTATAAAAGCCAGCCGCCATTTTGAAAACCGGAAGTGATGCCAGATTCGAACAAAACTTTCGCTATACTTCATAGCATACTTAAAAGCATATACATAGTAACAAGCACAACTTTTCTTAGCAACCAAATCACAAAGGCGTACTTTTTAATGGAATTATAGTCTTTGGTGCAACAATATAATATGTCACAAGTTGTAAGAATAAACTAAAAAAAGGAGTGATATCCCCATAAAAAAACACTCCGTGTAAAAATACCAGCCAAGTCTCTTCAACTTAAAAAAAATTAAAATTCAGCACTGAAAAGTAGTGATATCAAAAAATGTGTTAAGCCAAAACTTTTCAAAAAATACTTGGCGCATCGTTTTTCTGGGGATAGATATATTTTATGTACCTAAAGATGAGTATATTTGATTTCCGGCCTACTTCTTTCCTATTTATATGCACGATGCGCCAAGTATTTTTTGAAAAGTTTTGACTTGGCCAATTTTTTGATATCACTACTTTTCAGTGCTGAATTTTTAGATTTCTTCTATTTTTTTAAGTTGAAGAGACTTGGAGGTATTTTTACACGGAGTGTTTTTTTTATGGGGATACACCAAATACTCTGTTATTTCAACTTCAGAGTGTACAGTATTTTTTACGTGCAATTGTTGCCAATGCCAAGTAATCTAATGTGATTACTGATTAGTACAAGAATTTGATATTGTACTGTTCCTTTTGTGATACTATGTCAGTTACCTACACTAGGCTGTGAAATCTAGTGGAGCGGTCGCTCCACTCAGCCAAGTCGTACCGTACACTCACAGTCACTCAACATATCGTAAATGCCTATATAAACTGAGGAGCAGACCAACTACTTTTACTGTAAGCAACAACATAGCATTTTCGGCCTACTGGATCTCAACAATGGAAAATCTCTCATTGTTGTGAAATGTCTTAATTTTGAGATATGGCCCACCTGTAAACATATACATCACGCGACAACAACCAGTCATGCAGTTTACGACCTAGAGGTCGTACCAAACCAAATTTTGGAAATATTTAGGACTAATAATTATGAATTAAAGACGACATTATTTTCGGCCGCCATTGTTAAAACCGGAAGTGACGGTCATATATCGAAAACGGCGGTACCGATTGCAACCAAATTTTGGAAATATGTAGGACTAATAATTATGAATTAAAGACGAAATTATTTTCGACCGCCATTGTTATAACCGCAAGTGACGTCATATATCGAGAAAGGCTGTACCGATTGCAACCAAATTTTGGAAATACGGAGGACTAATAATTAAGAATTAAAAACGACATTATTTTCGGCCGCCATTGTTAAAACCGGAAGGTACGTCATATATCGAATAAGGCTGTACCGATTGCAACCAAATTTTGGAAATATGTAGGACTTATAATTATGGATAAAAAGACGACATTATTTTCAGCCGCCATTGTTTAAACCGGAAGTGACGTCATATATCGAGAAAGGCTGTACCGATTGCAACCAAATTGTGCAATTATTTAAGACTAATAATTTTGAATTAAAGACGACATTATTTTCGGCCGGCATTGTTAAAACAGGAAGTGACGTCATATATCGAAAACGGCTATACCGATTGCAACCAAATTTTGGAAATATGGAGAACTAATAATTATGAATTAAAGACGACATTATTTTCGGCCACCATTGTTAAAACCGGAAGTAACGTCTTATATCGAAAACGGCTGTACCGATTGCACCAAATTTTGGAAATATGTTGGACTTATAAATATGGATTAAAGACGACATTATTTTCGGCCGCCATTGTTAAAACCGGAAGTAACGTCATATATCATAAACGGCTGTACCGATAGCAACCAAATTTTGGAAATATGTTGGACCTATAAATATGGATTAAAGACGACATTATTTTCGGCCGCCATTGTTAAAACCGGAAGTAACGTCATATATCAAAAACGGCTGTACCGATAGCAACCAAATTTTGGAAATGTGTAGGACTTAAAATTATAAATTCAAGACGACATTATTTTCGGCCGCTATTTCAAAACCGGAAGTGACGTCATATATCGAAAACGGCTGGATCGATTATAACGAAACTTAAGCTATTCTTCTTGGATAATAATTTTCATCTTATACCAAACGCAACTTTTTTTAGTAACCAAATCGGTTAAGGCGTATTTTTTTAAACGAAATTAGTCCCTGCTCGGACATGTGCTACAAGCTGTATGAATATAAACTAACAAAAGAAGTCCCAGATATCCCAGAAAAAAACACTCCGTGTAAAAAAGGCAGCCAAGTCTCTTTACTTTAAAAAAAATTCAACCCCGAAAAGGAGTGATATCAAAAAAGGAGCCAAGTCAATGACATTTCCAAATATTTAATCGTATTTTTGATATAAAAGTATAAATACCGATAAATACTTTACAAAAGGACTTGGCGCATCGTTTTTTTAACGACATTTTTCGATTCATAAGCATAATATGCCATTTATATACAACCGTCATTTAGAATTTTTAGAATAATAGGGAAACATCTTTCAATAACATATTATATATACCTACTGTAAAATATATTTTATAAGAGAATATGTACATACGCGATAAAACTTGTCTATGTTTCTATAAATACACAATAGTTAGTTATCTTCGTAATATTGTTTCGTGGTCAACATAATTAAGTCTCATGCGTTAAACCTTCTCATCATGAAATACATTTTTATTATTCCACATTTTATAACAAAACATTTCACAAAGTACATAGGCTAATTCCATACCAACGCGACCAAAAAAAGTGAAAAATTTACATCACCATCTTTAATTTTGGTAAAACTTGGTATAAATGTTCGCAAACCTAAATAAACAGACACGTATTTTTTTGTTTCGCCATATCTCTAACCGTGATCGAGCGACGCTTCCCTAAAGAAACCAACTTTTTGTACACTGTGAAAAATAATTGTAAATTTACCACATATGATTTGGTATTTTTGCACACACCTGTGTATGCATATTTGTTTTACCATTAATGTGTGTGTATTTCAGTTAACTACTACAGTGGGTCCGCAAAAACAACATGACTGTACTGGCTTTCTTACTACATGTCATGGTAAAATTACAAGCCATATGCCTTGTTAAAATACTTAATCGCTATTGTAGATTTACAACATCAATGTGTACGTAAATGTGCAAAGTGATTGTAAAATTATCACGACATATTGTGTTCAAATACAAGCACGATGTGTTGGTAAAATCACTACAGGTAATCTACATTATACACATTACACTTGTAAATGTACACCATCAATGTGTACGTAAATGTGCAAAGGGCTCGTAAAATTATCACGATATATCGAATAAAAATACAACCACGTTGTGTTGCAAAATCACTACAGGTAATCTCAATTTTACACTTTGCTTCGTAAATTTACAAAATCAATATGTACGTAAATGTGCAAAGTGCTGGTAAAATTATCACAACATATTGTGTAAAAAGCGTATTGTATTGCTGCTGTAGCAACATGTCTTGCTAATATTACAACAGCAAACTTTTCTGGTTGCCCAACCAGAATTCTTGCTACAGTACCCATAATTCTGATATCCCAAAATTGTTGCTGGGACATCCAGAAACATATTGATATCACTTTTTATTGCTACCGCATCAATATTTTGTCCGTGAATTGTGTTGCAAAAATTAACTACGCATGGTGATCTCAGTATTACACTTTAAATCGTAAATATACCAAAAAAAATTACCGAAACGTTTTAAACTTTGAAAACACATTAATTAAAACATACACATATTAAATCATGCAATCATACGATGACAGAAATTAACAAAATAAATACCTCTGGTCGTAATTTTTATGCAAAGATATTCTGCCATTGACTTCTGATTGATTGAATGATTTCATAATTGATTTTTCTGTAATATTTTAAATAAAATGCATCAAATTTATTTTAAACCTGCCTAGGAATGCAATTTAACAAAACTCAATGTGCTGCATGTTTTGTGAAATTTCCACACTCTATGGAATAACTATTTTCCGTCAAATTGAATCGTATAAGATTTGAGAATTTGAAAAACCAAATAAGTTCAATTTGTCGTAGTGAGTGATTGTTAACAATTGAAATACAAGTAAGGCATCAGTTACCATAAAAAAAAAAACTTAATTTTTCGATTTCGTTCAGAATTGTATTTTAGAATATTTAAAGACCGACCTAACTTTTAGAATTCCATTATCTTTCGTAGCCTGCTAATTTGGTAAAATAGTTTATCATCAAACACTTGATGAAATGAAAATTGTTGATCTTCTTTCACAAAAATCAATCGACAATACAGTTGTTGTTGATTATCTCAGAAATGTCATAGCCTCTCACTCAGTTATTTCGATCATATACCCGAAAGGTAGAGAGATAAGAAAGGTCACGTGACAGTTAAGTTATCCACACTTACAAACAAAGGATTACATGTTTTATTTCTATTTACACGTCATTTTACCAGACATTTACTTCAAAATACTGATTGGATACCTGGGAGACAAAATATTAATTACTATGATTGCAGTGACCTATCAATACTAGCTCAATAAAAAGGAATACCTAATTGAATAATTGCATATCTATTTTCTACAATTTTCAAACAAAACATTTTTTTTATGTTGCTTTGTTAGTATACAATATAAATGTGTTTTTCAAAAGAAGTGCATAAAATCTCTGGAGGACTCTCATTCTTGTAAGAAATGAAGAACACTTTGAGACGATTATGTGACAAAGAAACGTATAAAATCTTTAGTCAGGAAGAAAGGACGACCGCGGGAATCGAACCGGAGTCACCGATTCAGAGTTGGATCATCATTGTTGTTCATTTCACCAATCGAATTAATCACTTGCATATTCCAAGATCAAAACTGAGTAGCAAAAGTATAGGGTATTTTGCCGAGAAAGATTGTATTAGGAAAACCTAATTCCGTTTGCAATAATTATACCTGGCTGGCTTCTAGATTATAATCTGAAGAGAATCTGAGCTGTGAGATGAGTCATGCGACAGCCTACTGGAAAAAGGTTTTGACATTTTATTGAGATCGGTGAAATATTTCATGCTCTCGGCAAGCGGGGAGGAAGTCATTTGAACGACATTTACTTTGTAAGGATACTTTGGATTGGTTCTCAGAATGTGATTTTGAGTGCCTAAACCAATCACAGATGAAAGAAGAATAAGAATAAGACAGTTGCTTGGAAATGTCTAACAATGATTATCCCAGACATACACCCAAGGCAAAGCCCCCTCCCCCCACCCCTTTGGACACACCAATGCCACTAGTTGGAGAGATTTAAATGAAATTAAATTATAAAACTTAGATTGAAATGGTGTAAAAAATCAGTGAATGAGCACATATTTGAACACACAAATATGCGTACATATTTGTCTTCTTTCCAAATTTTAGGAAAAACCTACATGATAAAACTACGATATGTAATTTGATAATATTTCTCTTCAATATTTCTTTTTGAGTATACATTTCCTCAAATGTGTAGGTATAAACAATCAGTACGCGATTCAGAGGCAAATACAACCACGTTTAAGCCGCAAACGGATAAAATATACCCCCTGATAAAATTACCCCTACCTAAAATACCCGCATTCAAAATACGCCTCCTCCTTCTCTTTCCATTTAACAATAACTCTGTATAAAATTGTCAAGTGGTATAATTGAAATAATATAATAACATTGTTAAATAATATAAAAATATATAAAATATAAAATATAAAATAATATAATTGAAATAATATAATTATAATTTAAACGGAAGCGGAATTATGATTTAAATAACGATGGTTATTACTTTGTAATAACTTTACTCTTAAAAGTAATAATTATACAAAATTCGATGTTATAAAATATGAAAAGTGGACAAATGGGCATTTTGACAGGGGGTATTTTAAGTTGCATCCAATAAAACAGCAAATCAATTAGGAGACATTCTCGTTTCCGGGCGTTCTGACGCACTGAGTTCTAACGGATGTTACTTGGAATGCATCCCCTCGACCATGCCTACTAATTTTCTGAGAAAAGAGTTTTGGTTGGAGAGTAACAATAACACGGATTTCTAAACTGGTTTTTATATAAATTCCTCCCTCAATCACAAATGTTATTTTAATTAAATTTTAGACAAATTGATAAATTAATCGAAATTCATTCTCACTCTATTTTTTTTAATTTTTCAATAATTGTTCAATATTTGACAATAATAGAGAAAAAAGAAATGATATCACTGATATAGAAATCACTGGTTTTCTTTAGTTTGCACAAATTTTAACCATTATTTAAATTTCAAACAGGAATTCAATTTGATTTCAATTTTGTAAAATAATATGACTATAGCTCAATCATGACGACAAAAACACATTTTTTGTCTGGGGCTTAACGTCGCACTGTTCTGCAGCGAGGCCAATGGCGACGGATGAATGATTATGATGATGATGATTGGGATATGATGTATTGGGACATTCAATGTATATTTTGTAAATAAATTCTGTTAGGAGGAAGTAAACCCTTGAACGAGAATGTGATTCAGCGAGCTATTTGCTCGCTGTGTAGCCTAGAAGGGGGAAGTCAACTGCCTGCTCTTTCCTGTCGCACTGACTAATGACTAATGAGGGAGGGATGATTTGCTGGGGTCTTGTGTGTCCGCACGGCGCACATCTTTCCCTTTCTCGTTCACTTCTACATCCTGCGTGGTCAGTGATGGTCAGAGAAAGGACTTGACGCTGCAGTGACAACGTAAACTTTGCAATCGATTCAATGTGTTTGCAATAGCAATAGCAAAGATGATGGTAATACAGTTCGTCTTCGTCAAGTCCATATCACACTTCAATTCAAATTGGACAATTTCAATTATAGTCTAATTGGATTTCAGAGTTTCACTCAAAACAATATTTAATTGGCTAGGATTTAAAATTGTCCAACTTGAATTGTATATGGGAAAATTGATATAAGCTTTTAATATTAAGGTTTTCAAATATAAGTGATTTTAACAAATGAAGACAACATCGCTTTTCATGGAGATAGAAAACAGCGGTCAAGTCAGCGTTAAGTTAATACCTATATTATAGGTATTATAATATTTAATTAAATATTAAAATTATAACCTGCACTATTTATATTCTTAATGTTTGTCGTCTCAGCTCATGACTGTATATGTCCTTTATAGAACCGAGTTACACTTGGCTCACTTTTTTGTTTTTAAATAACACTCTTATTACAAAATGCTATGTTTCGTTTGTTTCAGACACATTTCAACAGTGGTTGAGGGGGAAGGCGAACAGTGAATTCGACATGAAATAAGAAAACTCAACGGCTAAATCCTCGCGAATTATTGACATGAATAAGAAATTTGTTCATAAATAATGCATTTTCCAATAAATAATAATCTATCCTATTTTTGTAAGAAGATCTCTCGCCGTAATGTCATTTCAATCTGAAATCATATAGCATTTCTTTAGTGATACTGATAACCTAGCCACAGCAACCTTTTATGCAATTCAACAATTTCTATAAGTTTTTACGCACTGTTCCATGCCATTTCCAGATTAGGACGAAGAACCAACAAAACCAGCTATAGCTATAGCTACAGCAAGCCAGCTATGGGCTATTCATTGCTAGCTGTTTCTAGCAACTGCAAGTGTGCAGCTATGTGCAAGCCATTGCTGTTCTAGTAACTCCAAACCAAATTCCACCCCTAGCTACAGCCTCTAGCTCTAGCCTCTAGCTATCGGCTAGCCAGTGCTGTTTCTAGAAACTACAATCCAATGTTTATCAATTTCTACCTTCTTCTAGCTACATCAAGCCATTTATGAGCATGTCAGCGAAATTTACCTTGCACACCATGGTGATCAATTACAAGGAAAACGTAATTCTACAATAAAAATTTGCATATTTATTGTATCACTGCGCTTGTAAATTAACATTATTGTACGGATTCTACCAACGAAACTATCATATTTACTATACCATTGGGTTTGTAAATTTTCTAAATGGTGTAGTGATTGTACAATCAATAATTGGATATTTACTATACCATTGCGTTTGTAAATTCACTAAATGGTGTAGTGATTTTATTATCAATATTTGATTTTTGATTTTTTTTGATTTATTTTCCATTCATCATACATTTACATGTTGACACTGACCCTCCTGGAGGACTCCAGTAATGAGGGTATAAGGAAAAGATTCCTTCCTATAAGGAAGGAATATTAATAAATATAATAGTTATATTAATAATAATAATAATAGTACATAGTAATATTAATAATAGTTATATTAGATAAGTGTTACCTATTCAGATAATAGAGAAACTAGGTTATAATTATTTATCATCTAAATTAACAGTACAATAATAATAGTAAAAATGAAAGTCAAACAAGGTTAGAATTATCTATCATCTAACTTAGCAGGTCATACTCTTACATTTTTAAGACAGTCAAGCTGGTGTGCTTCATTAAATTGTATCTATAGGTGGGTACATTTAACAATAAATTACATTGATACAATAAATGCGTAGTTTACCTATTAGGTACTATTAGTAGGTATATCTCACTTGTATGTCAAATATTCTTCAATGGAGTAGAATGCCTCCTTTGTTAGAAATAATTTTAACTTATGTTTAAAACAATCTATGTCAGATGTGTTTTTTATGATCTCAGGGAGGTTATTGTATAATTTAAGTTTTTCGTAATTTGAGTTTTTTTGAATTTTTTTTGTTCTATGGTTAGTTACATGTATATCTTCCTTCCTTCTTGTATCATGTGTGTGTACATCTTTATTCAAATTTTGATTGTGAATGTCCTTTTTTATGCTAATGCATGATTCGTGAATGTACAAGCTATATATTGTGAGGATTTTATGTTTCTTGAAATGGGGTCTGCAGTGTGGTTTTATAAAAGTATCTTTAGTTTTGTTTTTTAGTCCGAGAATGATTCTAATTGCCCTTTTCTGAATTTTGAATATTTGTTCTATTCTAGTGCTGTTGCCCCAAAATTCAATACCATAGCGCATGTGGGAATCAAAATTGGCGAAGTAGGCTAATTTTGCCGTTTTTATATTCGTAAGTAGCTTTATGGATTTCAAGGCAAAACACGCTGAGCTTAGTTTCTTAGCAAGTGTTTCAGAGTGCTTGTTCCAGCTTAATTTTTCGTCAATTGTGATGCCCAGGAATTTAGTTTCTTTTACTTTTTCTATTTTTGTGTTGTTAACTTTATTGTGTAGTTGTGTAATGTTTGTGATGAGTGGTGAGGGGTTGTGTAAGTGTATGAATGTTGTTTTTGTGTCATTAAGTATTAGTTTGTTATCGTTGAACCACATTGTGGCCTCAGATAAGACATTTTCTGCCCTTTCCTTCAACTCATCTCCATTTTTCCCTTTAACTATGATGTTCGTGTCATCGGCGTACAATTCAGCATTTTCTATTACTTCAGGAAGGTCATTGATATAAGCGATAAAGAGGAGGGGTCCTAGAATTGACCCTTGAGGTACCCCGGCAGTGACCAATTCTGGTTCAGATAGGTACCTTTCTTCTTGATTTCTGTTATTAAAGGCCACTATTTCTACAAGTTGGATGCGATTTGACAAGTATGATTTTATTAAATCGAATGCTATACCTCTTATACCGTAGTGTTGTAGCTTGGCCAGGAGTATTCTATGATCTATGCAGTCGAAGGCTTTGGATAGGTCACAGAATACTCCTAGGACTTGCTCTTGTTCTTCTATTCCTCTAACTGCATTACTGATAAAGCTATTAATTGTGTCTGTGGTACCTTTTTTATTTCTAAATCCATTCTGTTTATCCGAGAGGATTCCCTCCTTTTCCAGGAAAGAGGTTAATCGGGTATGAATTATTTTTTCTAAGATTTTTGATATTGCCGGTAATAATGAAATGGGCCTATAGTTACAGACTTGATTCTTGTCTCCTTTTTTTTTGTATATTGGCTTTATTTTAGATATTTTGAGTTTATGTGGGAATGTGCCACTTGTAATAGAATTGTTATAGATATCAGCAAGGGGAGAAGCTATTGCAATAATGCATTTCTTGATCAAAGAAACCGGAATTTCATCTATTCCACTGGAGTGTTTGTTTTTTAGCTTTTTTGCAATGTCGATTATCTCCTTTCTACTTGTTTCTGTCAGGTATATTGTTCTTTCGCTATACTTTGTCTCTCTTAAGTGTTTGAGAAATGTGTTATCATCTGATTGGGCTGGTCTTAGATGTTTTGTAAGATTTTCTGCCGTGTTCGAGTATTCTATATTGAAAGTGTTAGCAATTTGATGGTAATTTGTAAGGGTGGCGTTGCTACTTTTATCAATGATTTTTATGTTTTCACTTGTGTTTTTTTTAAATTTGTTTGTTTCATTATTAATTATTTCCCATATTTTTTTTGATTTTTCTCTCTCATCACACATTTGAATTTTCCTTTGAATATCTAAGTTCTTCGCTGCAGCGAGTACTTTTTTGTATATTCTCTTGTACGATCTATAGTACAATTTAGTAAATGTGTTGCTGGAGTATTTATTCATCTGGAAGAGTGATTTAAGATTTTTGCTCGAGGTCTTTATTCCTGATGTTATCCAATTGGGTCGTTTCTGTTTTGATTTTATTTTTATTGTTTTTAGTGGGAAGAAGTCATCGTGTTTAAGTTTGAATTTTTTTTCAAATTCCTCATATTTTTCATCAGATGTGGAGGCCTCATAAACTTTGCTCCAGTCCACTTCCATTAGTGTTTTGTTGAAGTCTTTAATGCCCTCCTCACTGTATTTTCTCCTAGTTATAATTTTAGGGGTACTTACAATGGTTTCCCTATTTAGTGAAATTTTTTGTGCGAAATGATCCGAAAGACAGTTATTAATTACGCATGTTGAGAAATGTTCTGTTGGTATGTTGGTGGCAATATTATCAATTGTAGTTGAGGTATTATGCGTTTGATTTATTCTTGTTGGTTCTTTGATAGTAATTTTGAAATTGTATACTGCAAGGAGATTAGTAATTTGGATTGTATTCTTCGAGTTTTTGCTAAAGTCAATATTAAAGTCTCCAAGGATTATTATTTGTTTGTTTTCATTGGTTAGTGTTTGTAGTACCCTGTCCATTGTTTCCATAAATATATCTATATTGCCTGTTGGTGTTCGGTACAGGGTAACTACTATGACATGGTCACTGTTCTTTGTATTTTTTACAGTTTTTGGTAACTTTGGTATTTCAATTTCTACACCAGTAATTTCTATCCCAGAAAAAACACTCCGTGTAAAAATACCAGCCAAGTCTCTTTAACTATAACAAAAAATAGAAGAAATCTAAAAATTCAGCACTGAAAAGGAGTGATATCAAAAAAGGAGCCAAGTCAACGAATTTTCCAAATTTTAATCGTACCATTGAAATAAAAATATCAACCCCCGAGAAATACTTAAAAAAAGGACTTGGCGCATCTTTTTTTTAAAGACACTTTTCTATCCTAAAAGTATAGGAAGAACTCTACAAGTATATTTTCCTGAGTATATCACATTCATTATCGACGAATCATACTACGTTTTAATATAACTAGTACTCTTACCTACTGGCAGTTTTGGTATTTTGTCAATATTCAGAGGAAATAAACGGATAAACGAATAACGAATAAACGGAAGCGGCCTAGTCTATTCGTTATTGCCACTATTTCTAGGGTCATATTAATCAATCATACTTCTCAATATCGTGACTGAGGGAAATAGCGAAAGCGCTCATTACAAGAAGGCCGTCAATGAGATTTGTATAAGTGACTAGTGCACTGAGCCATGCTGCTCAAATAATTACTGACTAGATTTTTATCTAAAGTAATACGTTATGTAATTTATGAATTTTTTTGGTATAAAATGTTAATTAATAGCAATTAATTACACGGCGAGAAGGTTCCAAGTATAATGCTGTAGTAGGTATGTTGATGTACCCACAAAACTATAGGTACCTACCAATCACAAACACAACTGTTCTGTATTTATTGCTTGTAAGACAATGCTATGTTTCTTTGCGTACTTATATTTAAATTTAAAATATTTTACAGAATGTTCAATATTTAATTTGAAAGTTTTGTCCCAATTTTTCTAGGCATTTCTGAACTACGTAGTATGTGAGTGGCATAAGCTTAAGAATAGAAAAATGTCTTTAAAAAAACGATGCGCCAAGTCCTTTTTTTAAGTATTTCTCGGGGGTTGATATTTTTATTTCAATGGTACGATTAAAATTTGGAAAATTCGTTGACTTGGCTCCTTTTTTGATATCACTCCTTTTCAGTGCTGAATTTTTAGATTTCTTCTATTTTTTTTTATAGTTAAAGAGACTTGGCTGGTATTTTTACACGGAGTGTTTTTTCTGGGATATCACTTCTTTTGTTAGTTTATTCATACAGCTTGTAGCACATGTCCGAGCAGGGACTAATTTCTTTAAAAAAATACGCCTCAACCGATTTGGTTACTATGAAAAGTTGCGTTTGGTATAAGATGAAAATGATTATCCAAGAAGAATAGCTTAAGTTTCGTTATAATCGATCCAGCCGTTTTCGATACATGACGTCACTTCCGGTTTTGAAATAGCGGCCGAATTCCGGTATAGGTAATAAGAAAACAATCTAGTTTTATCTAGTTGATACCTTCATGAACGACCATCTGAATTCCTAATCCCTATATTTCCGTAAAATCGGTCATGCCGTTTGTAATATATGACGTCACTTCCGGTTTCATTTAGTGGTTCCTGCCGCCATTTCCGGTACCATTAATTTATTTATTCATTTTTCACAATTGATTTTTCAAATAAATAGCAGAATGAATACGCAGGAGCTAGTTCAGTTGCAATCGGTACAGGCGTTTTAGATATATGACGTCACTTCCGGTTTCAGGAATGGCGGCCGAGAACACTGCTACCTTGAATATATAAATTGTATTGTCTATGTTACAATGTAAGTTAATTATGTACGTATTTTAAGTATAATTTGTTGAAATAAGTTAAATATTGCGTATTTATGACGTCACTTCCGGTTTAGAAAATAAGAAAATAATATTTTTTTTATTGATACTTCATATAGATGACCATCTAAATCGAATGGCGCTAATTTCGTTCTAATCGGTCCAGACGTTTTTGAGTTATGACGTCACTTCCGGTTTCAAAATGGCGGCTTCCGGTTGGTTTTATAAAAAGGCACCTCAGACGCCAAAAGTGCACATGTGGTAAAAATTTCAGGTCGATCGGTTCAGCCGTTTAGGCTGTGGCGGTGATAGCGACGTTTCGTGATATCAGAATCATCATCTTCAGAATCAGAAAGTGGTGTAATTTCACTGTTTTCTCGGTCCTCTAGCGCGCAAATGGCATAACCTATTGTTCCCAAATTTGGTATATGTAGTGGGGTGGGCCATAGCTCGAAATTAAGATATTTCGCAACAATGTGAGATTTACCAATTTTGAGATCCAGTAGGCCGAAAATGCCATGTTGTTGCTTACAGTAAAAGTGTTTGGTCTGCTCCTCAGTTTATTAGGCATTTACGGTATGTTGAGTGACTGTGAGTGTATAGTACGACTTGGCTGGGTGGAGCGACCGCTCCACTAGATGTGCTTTTCCCTACTAAAATTTTCTATGTCTGTTCTTGGTTTTAGTTTTGATTTGATATCATTATTACTGAATATTGCTACGCCTCCATGTCTGAGTTTAGTTCTACAAAAGGATGATATTAATGAGAAATTGCATATGTTAACGGATTCTAATTCTAGTTTTCGCAGCCAGTGTTCCGATAGGCACATTAAATCAATTTTCTGATTAGCTCTTACTTCTCTATCTAAGAATACCTCTAAACTATCTCTTGAGCTCGAAAGTCCTTGAATGTTTTGATGTATTATATTTAAATTTTGATGGTTTACTTTTACGTTTTTATTATTACTTGTGTTGCCTTGCTTTTTTGTTGTTTTTTTTGGTTGTGTCGTTATTGGTAGGTTGTGTGATTTGTGGGGGGTTGGTCAAATTTTTTTTTTGGTAATTGGCTTTACAGGTTGAATTTTTTTTTTATGAGTGGATACTAGACTGTGTTTTGATTTAGACGACCGCAAAGGTTGGCGTCTTCGTCCTTGGTTAGTCGGCTGCTTGTCTGCTACAGCGGGCTCCTCTTCGGTTGTGGTTGAGCCCGGAGTCTGGACGGTTTCTAGGACGGGCTCCTCTGCGGTGTCTGGAGTCTGAACTGTCTCGACGGGGTCACTGAGGCCTCTGATGTCCGCAGTCGTCCACTCACTCGCCGCAGCAGAGTCATTAAGGCCGCTGGTGTACGGAGTCGTCCAGAGACAGTGACATTGGACGACTGTCGGAGACAGTGATATCGTCTGGGTAGCGACTTCGACGCTGCAGATCCTACTCGCTGCAGGCTCGCTCGTTAGCTCAACGTATAACAGAGATGTGTCTGGGGAGGTATTTGACGACAGTGTTGTCGGTGCCTCCTTGTTGTAGGGTGGAAGTGGTGGGGGAAGCTTCATTTTTTCAAGTGCACATATCAATTCAATCATTTTACCAGGCCTCGTCAACCAGCAGGTGATTTGTGATTGTGCAGGGCTGGAGGTCTGGCTACTGTGAGTTGTTTGAGGTGGAGGAGGAGGAGGAGGAGGAGGAGGAGGAGGGGGAGGAGGAGGGGGAGGAGCAGGAGAGTTTGAGTTTTTTTTGTATTCTTGAACATGTTTAATTATACTTTTTGCTAGTTTTGTTTTTCCTCGTTTGTTCAAATGCAGGCCTTGTCCTGTGTAGTCTCTCCGAGTGATGTTATCTGTCGTAATGAACTTTATGAATGGATTATTGTAGTTCTCTATTTGTAGCTTGATATTTTCATTTGTGATGTTAATGTTATTATTTCTCTGTTCTGTTCCTTCGATATCATATCTTTGTAGAATGTTCGTGATCATGATGCAGTGTTTGGGGTTAGAATTTGCTATCTTATCAAGAGATGTTTTAATGTTATTCTCTGAATTTGTTGAGAAATTGTTTGTTCCTCCTATGAGTATTATAATGTTTTTTTCACCTTCCTCTGTGGAGTTTCCACTGTGGAGTTCCATGGCTACTTCTTCAAACGGTGCACTCGGTTTGAAGAAGCTTGTGCACTTTATTTTTGTCTGGATTCTTGCTTCATTTCTGCTCGTGAGCCTATATACTTCTCGACACATGCCACGCCCATGACTGTCGGCAAGTATTTTGACGTTCTGGATTTGTTTTGTTACCGTTGGTGACACTGTGTTCTTCCTCTGTTGTTGTACGAGAACTTGTAGTGGTAGATCGGCCGGTAATTGTTGCTGCCGTGGCGGTGGCTCGGTCGATGAATACCGCGCCGGTAAAGCAGTTTGCGGTGTGGGTTCGGTCGGTAACGGTTTCCGCCATTGAGACATTCGCGCCGATAAAGCAGTTTTCGCAACTCTTTCACCGTTTTTACTCTTTAACTCCCTAATCCTGGCATTAGTTTCCTCTGGAATTCTTGTCGTATTATCCAGCTCACCTTGTATGCTGATACCTGCCTGGTATTTCTGTGTCTGTAGCCGATGCAGTGCTTCTGCTGTGTTCTGATGCAGTTTTTCTGCCGTGGCCCGCATGTTCTTGTAGAGGCGGCGTGGTGACACTATGGTTTGGCTAATTGCGTTCGATTTCTGTCTTCTATCGTCATGAATTATGTATTCATGATTGACCTGATAACTGTTTTTTCTGTCAAGCACCTCCTTATATTTTATACACTGCAGGAGATCACTTTTTCTAGATAAATACTCTGCGCGATCCGTAAGGCACGTCTTTACCGCGGCCAACTGTGCTTGTAAATTTACCACATGGAGTAGTGATTTTACTATCGGAACTTGCATATTTACTACATCAATGTGTATGTAAAATTACTAAATGGAGTAATGATTTAACTATCAGAACTAGATTATTTACTACATCAATGTGTATGTAAGATTACTAAATGGAGTAGTAATTTTACTATCGGTACTTGCATATTCACTACATCAATGTGTATGTAAAATTACTAAATGGAGTAATGATTTTACTATCAGAACTAGCTTATTTACTACAACAATGTGTATGTAAGATTACTAAATGGAGTAGTAATTTTACTATCAGAACTAGCTTATTTACTACATCTATGTGTATGTAAATTTACACACAATGTATTAGGAGATCGGGTTGCCAAATACAGTGCTTGTAAAAAAGTCAATGTTTTCCTCACAGTGTAGGGGTTGATTTACATAATCTTTTATAACTTTTGATCCGTTTGAGATAATCGATTGATATTTTTTAGTAATTGGAGATCATAACATGACCTTTTTAACTAGATCTTTAACATTTAAAAATATTTTAACAGGAGTGACCAAACCAATTTTTGACTTTATTTACCCCCACCCCCTAAAGAGAGGCCACTTTTAAAAATCTGAAAAAAATATATGATAACGGCAATAAATAGTACTAAAAGATCGCGCAAGTCGAATTCTAGGCCTACTTCTACTTTAGGCGCAGTAAGCAAAAGTTTGAGGCAATGTTGAGAAATGTGCACTATTTTCCTGTGTGATGGGACTTGTATTTTTCACTAACGACGGAATGCGACTTTGATTTCTCTTTATAACATAACTATTTGATATTTGTTGTTAATTGTCCCTCAGATCTGATATATTACCCTATTGAAGCGAAAATGCATGAACTAGATCGCAGTTCTTCTTCTTCTTCTTCTTCTTCTTACACCATTGATTCTCAAATTCACTGTCTAAAGAAGTACTTATTGAGAATGTAGGTTTCTCTGGAAAACTTTCATGGAGTCAGGAAGGAAGGGATGTGCATTGTGAAAAATATCCGACCAAGCCGGGGCTCGAACCCGGGACCTCTCACTTGCCGGGCGAGAGCTCTACCAATTGAGCTACCCGGTCGGACGGACGGACATTGGACATAGCGCACTGAAGTGGGTTAGAGATCGCCGAGGAGAATAGAATGAAGGTAGAGAATGCTCAATGTTAGTAGTGAGCATTGCTCACTATGCTAGATCTATGCTAGTATGCTGTATGCTAGTATGCTAGTGTGTATGCAGTAGTAGTATGTTCGTAGTTATGGTTATTAGTTCGCTCCTCGGAGATCTCTTACCCTTGTCAGTCGCTGTGTCTTATGTCCGTCCGTCCGACCGGGTAGCTCAGTTGGTAGAGCTCTCGCCCGGCAAGTGAGAGGTGCCGGGTTCGAGCCCCGGTTCAATCGAAGTACTTATTATTGCAATATTGTATTTGCAGTTAAATTAATATTTAAATTTAATAATAAATTATCTAGTGGAGCGGTCGCTCCACGCCAGCCAAGTCGTACGGCGCGCACACTCTCATATAAAGGCTGGAGCAAACCCACTTTTACTGTAAGCATCAAAGTGGCATTTTCGGCCTACTGGATCTTAAAATTGGGAAATCTCACATTGTTGCGATATATCTTAATTTCGAGCTATGGCCCACCCTGCAACATATACCAAATAAGGGAACAATAGGTTACGCCATTTGCGAGCTAGAGGGCCGTGAAAACCGTGTTCTAGGGCGGTTTTCATTGAGCGAGCGAAGCGAGCGTCTCCATTTGGCTCTTTTGGCACGGACCTCTGTTTTTTTTTTTGTTTGTTTTTTTTTTCTGTTACTGACGATATACAGGTCAGAGTTTTTCTTCGATCGAGCTGAAATTTTGCACACATGTACGTAACATTTCTGATTGTTGCAGACCCTAATTTTTTTGAAATCCATTGATTGGTTCAAATTTAAAAAAAATTAACTTTCGATTGGTTGTTTTGATCAAATTGAAATTTTGACAAGTCATTACCCCCAACATTGTACCCAATCAAACAAAGTTTCAGCCAAATCCTCCCATTGGTTAAAATTTAAAACCATCTTTCCTGTGTTTTTAGAAATTTAAACTATAACCGATTGAACGATCAACTTATAACTTCGCATGATGGTTGGGTCCAACATTATCTGCATTTTTGACAATTTTCATACTAATCTGTGTTTAAATCCAAACGTTATTGACATTTTACGGACTATTAGCGTGTTGGCTGTCAAATTCACGGCGACTTCGACTCTTCAGTTCAAGGCAAGGTAGTTAGAGCAGAAACTTTCAAACGCAAATGAAACTGAAAATGACCGTTCAACAGTCGATCTGATATTGTGTAGACACACTTATATCATATGAGTGGTCTCAGGTATATTTTTTGAAGGAGATCCTGTGATTTTTGAAAATTAACACGGAACAGTTCAATCATAAAGGTTCAATTGATCAACTTAAAGCTTTGCATGGTTATTTGGACCAATATTTTAGGAATGTTTTGAGATTTCTATACAAATCTGTGGCGAAATTTTAGAATTATTGGCTTTTAATGACATTTTCGATAGACAGAATTTCGGTTCGAGGTGTTGCGCGTATCCGTGCTCGCTCATCAACGCGTTACTCAGATTCATTGGTTAAAATTTAAATAAATATCTCCTGATAGGCTGAAAAATGAAAACGGTCTTCGATAATTCTGATCAAACTCATATTTTGCATGATCATTAAGACCAATATTGTCTCTTATTTTACAAAATTTCATCCCAATCAGTTAAGAACGTATGAAGTTATTTACATTTTTAATATCTGTCAGTAATGAAGTATCGAAATGAATGTTTTCCAGTGCCAATTGAAAATTGATTCTGATTTGCTTTATGAACCAGGTGCTTAGATGCTATTTTAAAGTTTCGATGAAAAGCATACACTTTTAAGTTGATATCATAATCAATTCCATATGGATGTATATGTTTTCTATGCGTTGTGTACGCATTTCCGGTTCGAGAATTTGCACGTACCCGTGCTCGCTTATCAACGCGTTACACTGAGCGTTTTCCTAGTAATAATCATAGTAGTAGTAGTAGTAGTCTCCTGGAATTCAAATCCGGTAACAAGGCCACAGCATAAACGGCTGAACCGATTGATCTCACATTTTTACCACGTGTGCACTTTTGGCGTCTGATTTAAACTTTACCCCATGAATTTTTTGTGCCGCCATTTTGAAAACGGAAGTGACGTCATATCTCAACAACGGCTGGACCGATTGGAACGAAAATAGCGCCAAACGATTCGGACGGTCATCTATATGGATTATCAATAGCAACAGACTAAAATTTATGTTAACGAAACCGGAAATGACGTCATGAAATTTAATTCATCGATTGGCATTTCGGCAACAAATTTGATCCAATTATTTTGATATTTATGTAACGTATGTTCTTTTGTGATTTTTTTGACTTGATATAAAACCAACCGGAAGCCGCCATTTTGAAACCAGAAATGACATCATATCTTAATAACGTCTTAATAGATTTAAACGAAACCAACGCTAAACAATTTAGACGGTCAACTTTATGTATTATCATCATTAATATTTGCAGTTTCCCATACTGAAACCGGAAATGACGTCACACATTTTAAAAATCGCACAAATGTACATTTTGATGCAATAAATATACTATTTGAGACTGCTTATAATAAAATGTAATCATGTTTAAATTATAATTCAAGAGGTCAGTGATTTTTGCAGCTATTTTGAAATCGGAAGTAACGTAATATCTCGAAAACTGGTTGACAGATCGGTATGAAACTAGTGCCAAACGATTCGGAAGGCCATCTCTATGGAATAGGAACAGTCAAACTAGAATTTTCCTATTTATGAGGCCGGAAATGACGTCATTCAAATTTATAAATCATTATAATCCCCTCCTATACAATAAATACATATTCAGAAAGCTACAAATGAAACACATCATTTATAGATATAAATTCTATGTGGCAGTGCAGAAAGTTCAGCGACCATTTTGAAAACCGACGTGTTGCCATATCTCGGAACTGGGTTGACCGATTGGAATGAAACCTTTGTTTTTTTCATGAGAATAACCAAATTGTTAAGGCTATTCCAGTGGTACCACGTGACTAAACTTATAAAACACGAAATTGGCCAAACTATTGCACACAAGAGGAAGATAATGTATTTTCCTCATTCTATTAGTGATTCTACAACCCACTTGACCTTTTTCGACACCAATATTTCGGTCCCGAATTTTTTTTTACGAAATATTGCTGTTTCATTAAAAAAATCGCACAGACAGCAATTTTCACTCTACAGACTTGCAAGTGGGCTCGTTGTCTTCGTTATGAAAATGCAAAGAGAACGTCGACGCCCTCTTTGTTAATAACTTGATATCTTACCTGGCCACAGGCACCAATAAATAGGCAAAATTTCTGGTACATACCGACTTTATTTTAGAAAAATTGCAATTAAAATACCGAAAAAGGACGTCGACATTTCATAGGTATATGTATTATGATTATTCATGCCAAGTTTCAGGTCGCTATGTTCAACGGTTATTTAGTTCCGATTTTTTCTGAGAATCGTCTTTTACCTGTTTGGATCGTCACGGATATTTTTTGACTTTCTAAAATGGGTTGATTTCGCTAAATATCGATCTCAGATGACATCTTCTTACAATATTTGCCCTGAAATTAAAATCTCATACCCCCCTAGAATCCCCTTAAGGGTAATTTTTTTTTAAAGGATTTAGTAATTGTTCATGTGATATGTGTCACACGTAAGTTGTAAGAATAAACTAAAAAAAGTAGTGATATCCCCATAAAAAAACACTCCGTGTAAAAATACCAGCCAAGTCTCTTCAACTTAAAAAAAAATAATGAAATCTAAAAATTCTGCACTGAAAAGTAGTGATATCAAAAAATTAGCCAAGTCAAAACTTTATTTGAAAATCAAAAAATACTTGGCGCATCGTTTTTTTTAGGGCATTATAGGAATACTATGTATATGTATATTTAATGTATAATTTATAATTGGCTTATACTTCAAAGCTATTTATGTACACGATGCGCCAAGTATTTTTTGATTTTCAAATAAAGTTTTGACTAGGCTAATTTTTTGATATCACTACTTTTCAGTGCAGAATTTTTAGATTTCATTATTTTTTTTAAGTTGAAGAGACTTGGCTGGTATTTTTACACGGAGTGTTTTTTTTATGGGGATTATTAATACTTCACAGCATTTGACTGTATAAAGTTTCAGAGTATTTGTCAGTATGCAAATATTGAATAATACATCCAAGACAGGGGTGACCAAACCAAAGTTTGTCGTCTTTACCCCTCACCCCCACCCAAAAAGAGACTGCTTTCAAAAATGAAAAAATAATGTATGTTACTTGTTGAGCGAGCGAAGCGAGCGTCTCCTTTTGGCTCTTTTGGCACGGACCTCTGTTTTTTTTTTGTTTGTTTTTTTTTTTTCTGTTACTGACGATATACAGGTCAGAGTTTTTCTTCGATCGAGCTGAAATTTTGCACACAAGTACGTAACATTTCTGATTGTTGCAGACCCTAATTTGTTTGAAATCCCCTGATTGGTGCAAATTTAAAAAAAATTATCTTTCGATTGGTTGGTTTGATCAATTTGAAATTTAGCAAAGACATTGCAACCAACATTGTACCCAATCATAATAAATTTCAGCCAAATCCACCCATTGGTTCAAATTTGAAACCATTTTTCCTGTGATTTTTGAAATTTAAACTAGAACCGATTGACCGATCAACTAAAAACTTTGCATGGTCATTGGTACCAACATTTAAGGTATTTTTGCCAATTTTCAGTCAAATCTGTAGTTATTTTCAAAAGGTTTTGTAATTTTAGTGACATTTTGCGTGTTGGCTGTCAAATTCACGGCGACTTCGAATCTTCAGTTCAAGGCAAGGTAGTTAGAGCAGAAAGTTTCAAACGAAATGAAACTAATAATGACCGTTCAACAGATTGATCTGATATTGTGTACACACTAATATCATATGATTTGAGTGGTCCCAGGTATATTTTTTTAAAGAGATCCTGTGATTTTTGAATATTAACAAGGAACAGTTCAATCATAAGGGTTGATACTAACATTTTAGGAATATTTAGAGATTTTTATTCAAGTCTGACGAAATTCAAGATTTATTGGCTTTTAAAGATATTTTCGATAGACATAATTTCGGTTCGAGGTGTTCCGCGTATCCGTGCTCGCTCATCAACGCGTTACTCAGAGCGTTTTCCTAGTAATTAATATGAACACAAGCTCAGCAAGTTTGGCTAGGTACTGACCTTTATTAGATTAGTAGTAATTAAGAAAAGTTCGTTATCATGTTGAATTCTATGTTAATTTTTCAATAAATTAGGCCTGTGGCTTTTTGCGCTTTCAGCAGGAATCATTCTTAATTATAACCGATTTTACATATCTGTATAATCTGGTTATCTCTAACATATAATGTAAAATCGTTTATAATTAAGATTGATTGAAAGAGAATAATTGAAAGCGCACAAAAACGCAGGACTTTATTGAAAAATTAACTATCTTAAATCTTGCTAAGCCCGTGTTCATATTAACTAGCAACATACCTACATTAGTTTATTATTTTATTTTTGAAAGTGGTCTCTTGTAGGGTAGGGTAAGGAATAAAGACGGCACACATTGGTTTGGTCACCCCTGTCTTGGATTTATTATTCAATTTTGCATACGCACAAATAAATACTCTGAAACCTTATACAATCAAATGCTATGATGTATTAATTTATCTACTAACTGCAAATACAATATTGTAATAATGTACCTACTTCTAACTAGACAGTGAATTTGAGAATCAATGGTGTAAGAAGAAGAAGAACTGCGATCTAGTTCATGCATTTTTGCTTCAATAGGGTAATATGTCAGATCGGAGGGACAATGACAACAAATATCGAATATTTATGTAATAAAGAGGAATGAAAGTCGCATTCCGCCGTTAGTGAAAAATACAAGTCCCATCACACAGGAAAATAGTGCACATTTCTCGACATTGCCTCAAACTTTTGCTTACTGCGCCTAAAGTAGAAGTAGGCCTAGAATTCGACTTGCGCGATCTTTTAGTACTATTTATTGCCGTTCGCATATATTTTTTTCAGATTTTTAAAAGTGGCCTCTCTTTAGGGGGTGGGGGTAAATAAAGTCAAAAATTGGTTTGGTCACCCCTGTTAAAATATTTTTAAATGTTAAAGATCTAGTTAAAAAGGTCATGCTATGAGCTCCAATTACTAAAAAAAATCAATCGATTATCTCAAATGGATCAAAAGTTATGATACATTATGTAAATCAACCCCTACTAAAAATTGGTTTCTTTCGGGGTGCGTCCCTCCAACACCGTTAGAGATATGGCGAAACAAAAAAATACCTATGTGATTATTGAGGTTTATAAACAATTCTACCAAGTTTGACCAACATTAAAGATGGTGACGTAAATTGTTGGGCCGCTTTGGCATGGAACGAGTCTATAGTCACATTGAATTTCTATTAAAAATTTTAACTTTATACACCTGACACCTCAAAAATATATTATAGTGTTCCAAAGATAGTTCGTAATTATTTGACAACGTTTCATGAATTCCTTCAGTCAAGATTATCAACAGTGCTATAAGAATATGTATGAGCCCACTTCCAATTGTTATTTAATTCTTCCGTCCTTGTATTACTTATCTATTACAGCATGAAATCATTCTACTATCGCCATTGACAAAACTATAATATAGTCATTACTAAAAGTAGCTTGATTCATAGATTCTGGCTCTAATAAAAAGAGGAATATGTACCTACTTTAAATTTCTTTCCACTTTTAGTATTGAATGAGGTCTTTAAAATAACGATGTGCCAAGTCCTTTTGTAAAGTATTTCTCGGTATTTATACAATTATTTCAAAAATACGATTAAACATTTGGAAATGTCATTGACTTGGTTCCTTTTTTGATATCACTCCTTTTCGGTGTTGAATTTTTTTAAAGTAAAGAGACTTGGCTGCCTTTTTTACACGGAGTGTTTTTTTCTGGGATATCGTATTACTTTAAATAGTTTGCAAAGTATTGACCCCTGTCTCTCACTTGATGCTGGCTGGTCTGATCATTAGTGAAGAAGGGGTGGAGTTGACAAGAGGCGACTTGAGTCAACTCAGCGTGTCCCGCCTAATACTTTTATCAACCACACATGCCTTCTAAAAATGTATTTACCTCGATCTTAAAGTATATGAAGAGGTGAATTTAAGGTGATACTAGCGCTCGGCCGTTTTAGAAAATTGAGAGAGAAAAATTGTTTCATAAGTGAGTGTAACTTTTACAGGATGGTCACATGATCAGTCTGATTGTATATTAGTTGCCCTTTTTAATTTTTGCTTATTGCATCGTTAATAAGGCGCCGGTTATTCAACAAAACCGCGCAAAACAATGAAATTTGCGATACGATTGGAGAACAAACCCGTAAACCAATTGATCTCAAATTTTAATCATGATTAGATGAAAGACAAACTTAGGGTTATCCCTTGGCACATTTTTGAAATTTAATTTTATACGGCGCCCAGGAAGACTAGAAAACAGCTCATTTTTCACCAAAAATCCACTAATTATTACTAATTAACGAAACAAAAAATAAAAAATGTACCAAGGGATAACCCTAAGTTTGTCTTTAATCTAATCACGATTAAAATTTCAAATAATTTGGTCTACCCATTTCGTCTCCAATCGTATCGCAAAAAGTGTCTACAAAAAGCAGCAAAATCGGTCGCGCTTGCAGCACCTTAATTGGAATTTGAAGTAATTTGGAAATTCTAGTTTTACTCTTATTATTTCATATTTCAAATATTTTGTAATAATTAATATTTCACAACCTTGCTTTCGAACACGTATTTCCCCGACAAGATCAAGATATTGATCTGGAGTCTTTACGGTTAATATTTTAATAAATGGATCTCTTACTTGGACTCTGGGATGGAGACACGAAAGTAAAATTCAATCGAGGAGAAATGAAAATTGGAGTAATGAAGTTGGACAAAAACACACTAGAGAAATGTTGGAAAGTTGGATTTTTATCTCGACAAATAGAATTACCTAAAGGGAAATCAGATAAGTGGCGGGCAAGTAATATTAATCATAGAAATCCAAGATATATTTCCGAAAAATTTAATTTCTGATGTACACCCGCGGTCACAAAAATTGTCGGCGAACGGCTTAGTGTTGGCTCGAAAAGCGGTCAATGTTTGTTGAATGAGGAAATGGTTATAGGTCGGCAATTCCCCTCATAACGCACGTGCTCGCCATGTGCTTTTACCTCAATGTTGTCCGATGTTATGATTCAGGAAATCAATAACCACTCAATCACGTTGTAGCAATGTGGAAACGAGATAACTAACTCATTTTGTGCAAAGCAATTATTCTGTGGGTACCGGTTTCAATGTAGGAATAATTTGTTTCCTTTGACTTCGATTTCCACGTTTGAGGTATAGGGTCTATTATTTTATAAATAAAATGTTGTAGTAGTTATATTCTGTTCATAAGACCAACAAGTGAAGATATTAAGAATAAACGATGTTTTAAAATACTTGATAAAAGGGTCTTTAAAATCGGCCAAGTATCCTTTTTGAACAACTTAAAAAACGCGCTTATTTGAGAAACTTTAAATTTCGTGACATGAACAATTTTTAAAACTCATTCGTCTTCAAAACAATAATTTTTTGTAAGTTCAAACAAAATTTGATACTAGATTTTAAAAGTTCGAATTCTTCTAACAATGAATACAATACATATAAATTGTATTTATTACTTGAAATATCTAAATTGTCAGAAGTAGGTACTGAAAATTTGCAATTCCTATTTGATACATATTAGTAGGAAAATAAATTAACGCCTTAAATTTTACGCCTACGCTTTGAATAACACACGAGAAATAATTTCAACGAAGTAATAATCAAAGCAATATTTTTAAATAATATGATCTGTAAGACTGTCATATAGCTAAGAGTACAGAAGAAATGAATTTCAATGTAAAATGGGTGCGCTATTGCGCGTATAGCTGAAAGCAATTTAAAATGTTTAATTAAAAAAAAAAATTGATCATACCTAATTTGTATAAATAATTCAGTGAGCCACATAATTGGATATTATCTAAATTTATACTCAGATATTAGTATCACTTCGTGCTGTCATTTGATTACAAAAATTAATATATATATATATATATATACTTATTTATGTTTAATACTTATTTTAAATAATTTTTAGCTAATGAATGATTTTTAACGTGTTCAAAACATTCTTGAAAAAAAAACACAGTTATTAATTTCTTATTAAAATATTAAGAATTATTTTGCAGTAACCGAAATTTTCTTGCGATATAAGAAAGAAGGTAATTGTATGTTTATAATACGACTTCCGAGTATTTCAAGTCTCAGTGTAAACACAGACAACCGATTCAAATGTTGTTGTTTGTGACAAGGGTAGGTCAAGAGACGTCATCGAAACTAGTTTCATTCTGAGAAGAACCACGTGTTTGTCATGTGCTCTGGAATACCCCTCCATCAATATTCTGGTCGTTCCACCCCCCCCCCCCCCCCCCCCCTCCAATCCAAGTACTAGTCATTGAAAAACATCCGCAAAAGCACTTAGAATCTCACGAGGAATTTTTGTGACTGCGGGTGTACCTATTCGTAGTAGTAATTGTTTTACAGAGCTGGGGATGAGAAAACCAGAGAGGGGAATCCCCCCCATCAATTCGCCCCCTGTTAACAAAATAGGGCTATGTACTCGTATTCAGAACAGTTCAATGAAAATAATTTCATAGTTTGGAATAAGTTATTAGTTTTATTTTGTCCAACAGATGTTTAGAACCATAATTTTACTAATTTTCGGGTACTAAACATCTGTTGGACAAAATAAAACTAATAACTTATTCCAAACTATGAAATTATTTTCATTGAACTGTTCTGAATACGCGTACAAAGCCCTATTTTGTTAACAATTACATTGGTAAAGGAAATTGATAAAAATCGATTAAAAAACTCTTCAAGGCCACGCTCACTATTCAGCCCTCTTAAGAAGACAGGATAAAAATAAGTAATGGTCTACAAATTGTATTTGTTGAAATAGTTTGTACGATAATTTGTCAACCCCGTACGACAATATTGGAAAGGGTTGAATAAATAAATAAATTTATTTATAAACAGAAAAATGAATAAAATGCCGTCTGAATCTATTGGCACTTTTGGCTCCCACTAGATGTACGTACCAAACAATTCACTAAAGAGTCCCGTCACATTAGTTGATAGCTTCATGATGCACTTGTAGATACCATAGATGGCTTAGACTAGCACCATCACTGTGTCACTAGCACCACGAGCACTGTTCCTATGTAACCCTATAGCGCACTCCTACACACAGAACATGGCACTGACAGAGACAGCTGACTGACTGATGATCGCAACAGAATGAGATGTCAACACTTTCACTAGCCGTCACACTTGTTGCACTTCCTAGAAAACTCGTCCATACAAAACCCATTCAGAGCAAACTGGAGCATAGATAATGAGGAATTACTCCACAATATTGGATTTATTACATCTCTTTCGTCAGACTATTGTATAACATTAATGAGGGAATATTTCGGGTTTTCTCGATAAAGTGAATTAAGTGGAAAGACCTTCACATGAACTCGGCCGATGTTAGGAATGTGACCACCTTATGGAACATGAGGGTATCTTGAAGAACAGATCTTTGCAAAGTGAATCAACCATTTTTACTTTTTGCAGGCACTTTCTTGGCTACGACTGGAGACGAAATGGGTTGAAAAACTATTTGAATTTTTAATCGTGATTAGGTAAAACCCGAACAGAAAATACTGGTATCACACACTTATCACGTAGGTATCACATTAGTATTATAGGCCAATTTTTCGTATCACAGTGGAATTACATCCCACATTAGCGGTATCCACATCATCATCATCATGGCATCACATAGATATCATCACCTATCATATACATATTGATGACACCAAAGTGATGCATATATCATCACGTATCACGTACCTATCATCACCTATCATCTACATATCAGACTGAGCGTCGTTGATAATACCTAAGTGTTGCATGCTCGTGCGTGCTCGATGGTCAAATGGCTTATTTCACCCTCACACTTTGTCGCAGCGTGGAGCAGTGGTTACAGCGGCAGCGTGCTAATTCGACGACCCGAGTTCGATTCCAGCGTACTTCATATAAATTGTATATCATGTACTAATTGCAATGTCTTCTATAACAAGTACACATTATCTGCTTGTACTAAACTGGATATATTTTCAATTTTGACCACTATAATACTTGTTTTTAATACTGCAACATGAGCTAGTAGCGCTCCCCGTAGCTAATTTTGGAACTAGAGTGATGCCAATTAGGTGGTTGATACGTGATGATAGGTATGTGATGCCAATAATGATGATGTGGTTGATATATTGTGTGTGATTCTTCTAAGCGTATTGATGATAGCTGAGTGATACCATGATGATATTATAGTGATACGTGATGATAGGTATGTGATGCCATTGATGATAGGTGGTTGATACGTGATGATATATGTGTGATTCTGCTGAGTGTCTTGATGATAGCTGAGTGATACGTGATGATAGGTGTATGATACCATGATGATATTATACTGATACGTGATGATAGGTATGTGATGCCAATGATGATAGGTGGTTGATACGTGATGATAGGTGTATGATACCATGATGATATTATACTGATACGTGATGATAGGTATGTGATGCCAATGATGATAGGTGGTTGATACGTGATGATATGTGTGTGATTCTGCTGAGTGTCTTGATGATAGCTGAGTGATACGTGATGATAGGTATGTGATGCCATTGATGATATGTGTGTGATTCTGCTCAGTGTTTGATGATAGCTTAGTGATACGTGATGATAGGTATGTGATGCCATTGATGATAGGTAAGTGATACTTGACGGTAGGAGTGTGATGCTAATGATGATAGGTAGGTGATGCCAATGTGATACGTGATGATACGTATCACTAACCTATCATCAATCTCGTATCATTTTGACACAAATAATACCAGCTTGATAGAGCGAGCGTCACCAGTCACCACGGTACTCTTATAACACTTTCTCTGTGTTTGTTTTTTTTTTTTTTTTTTTTTTTTGTGTTCACTGCCCAGGTCAAACCGCACAACCAATCGATCTGAAATTTTGCACACATACTAACGTAATCCATGCGGTCTCTGGGATCGTTTTTGAACGGAATCATTGGTTAAAATGTTAGAAAAATTATCTTTCGATTGGATGGTCCGATCAATTTGAAATTTAGTAAATTTATTGCAACCAACATTATAACCAAAAATAATAAGTTTCAGCTAAATCCTCCAGTTGGTTCAAATTTGAAATCATTTTTCCGACGATTTTTTAAATTTAAACTAGAATCGATTTACCGATCAACACATTTTTTTTTATTTGCCTATGACTTCGCATGGTCATTCATTAATCATTGGTACCAACATTTAACGTATTTTTGCGAATTTTCAGACTAATCTGTCGTTATTTTCAAAAGTTTTTGTCATGTAGGGACATTTTATTCCATAATCTTGAAATATTTGTAAAATGTATACTACATATTCATCCCTGCCTTCTTTAAGCTTCTGCTCCAAGGCCTGTAGAGCAGCCAAGCAGTCCATAATAATAATAATAATGGTTTTATCTAGTGGAGCGGTCGCTCCACGCCAACCAAGTCGTACGGCGCGTCACACTTTCATTTAAAAAGGCTGGAGCAACCTACTTTTACTGTAAGCATCAAAGTGGCATTTTCGGCCTACTGGATCTTAAAATTGGGAAATCTCACATTGTTGCGAAATATCTTAATAGTAGGGGGCCAAAAGGTCGATTTAAAGCTCCCGTAGTATCGTCGTGAAGGGAAGGTGCCACATATCTCACTAAATGCATATATAGGTCCAAAACATAAAAAAGTTTGGTGCCACCCCCAGACCCCTGGCGGGGGCTGGGGGCTAAAGTTATTCATTCCTGTACCCTACACGAAAAGACATGGAGGATTATTTTTTTTTATTTAAGATCAAAACTGAATGCCCTATTGTGAAAAAAATTTATTTTAAGAAATTTTGGCCGCCCTCTTAGAAAAAAAATTTGAAACATTAAGAATTTATATACACTTTAAATCGGTCATTGGACGAACAAATGTCCCAAACAAAAGTTATAGTACTCATAAAATGCAATAACTTTGTAATTTAACATTTTTTTCTATCACCAATATTTTATGAGTAAGAGCCGATTTAGTGCCGTTTTTCGGAGCGGGATAGGGACTACACAATGTTAATTGATCTCAGCAGGGGGCCTTGAACGGAGTGAATTTTACAGCTTTTTTATGACATCGTAGCGCCGAAACCGTTCATCCGATCTAAAAAATCTTTGCGGCATATGAAAGGTACATTCTTTGGGTCGACTTTCCCGAATTCGCAACAATCTTCTGTTTTCCATTGTTGAGAAAAAGCAATATTTCTTGAATAGAAATCGAACTTATTTTCAATTCGTTTTTATGGAGGTAGTACAGGAACAAGTGAATTATCTAGTGGAGCGGTCGCTCCACCCAGCCAAGTCGTACCGTACACTCACACTCACTCAACATACCGTAAATGACTAATAAACTGAGGAGCAGACCAACCACTTTTACTGTAAGCAACAACATGGCATTTTCGGCCTACTGGATCTTAAAATTGGAAAATCTCACATTGTTGCGATATATCTTAATTTCGAGCTATGGCCCACCCCACTACATATACCAAATTAGGGAACAATATGTTATGTCGTTTGCGAGCTAGAGGGCCGAGAAAACAGTGAAATTACACCACTTTCTGATTCTGATGATATCAGGAAACGTTGCTATCACCGCCACAGCCTAAACGGCTAAACCGATCGACCTGAAACTTTTACCACATATGCACTTTTGGCGTCTGATGATACCTTGCCTCTTGTGATTTTTTGTGCCGCCATTTTTAAACCGGAAGTGACGTCATAACTCAAAAACGTCTGGACCGATTAGAACGAAATTAGCGCCATTCGATTTAGATGGTCATCTATATGAAGTATCAATAAAAAAAATATTATTTTCTTATTTTCTAAACCGGAAGTGACGTCATAAATACGCAATATTTAACTTATTTCAACAAATTATACTTAAAATACGTACATAATTAACTTACATTGTAACATAGACAATACAATTTATATATTTAAGGTAGCAGTGTTCTCGGCCGCCATTCCTGAAACCGGAAGTGACGTCATATATCTAAAACGCCTGTACCGATTGCAACTGAACTAGCTCCTGCGTATTTATTCTGCTATTTATTTGAAAAATCAATTGTGAAAAATGAATAAATAAATTAATGGTACCGGAAATGGCGGCAGGAACCACTAAATGAAACCGGAAGTGACGTCATATATTACAAACGGCATGACCGATTTTACGGAAGTATAGGGATTAGGAATTCAGATGGTCGTTCATGAAGGTATCAACTAGATAAAACTAGATTGTTTTCTTATTACCTATACCGGAATTCGGCCGCTATTTCAAAACCGGAAGTGACGTCATGTATCGAAAACGGCTGGATCGATTATAACGAAACTTAAGCTATTCTTCTTGGATAATCATTTTCATCTTATACCAAACGCAACTTTTCATAGTAACCAAATCGGTTGAGGCGTATTTTTTTAAAGAAATTAGTCCCTGCTCGGACATGTGCTACAAGCTGTATGAATAAACTAACAAAAGAAGTGATATCCCAGAAAAAACACTCCGTGTAAAAATACCAGCCAAGTCTCTTTAACTATAAAAAAAAATAGAAGAAATCTAAAAATTCAGCACTGAAAAGGAGTGATATCAAAAAAGGAGCCAAGTCAACGAATTTTCCAAATTTTAATCGTACCATTGAAATAAAAATATCAACCCCCGAGAAATACTTAAAAAAAGGACTTGGCGCATCGTTTTTTTAAAGACATTTTTCTATTCTTAAGCTTAAGCCACTCACATACTACGTAGTTCAGAAATGCCTAGAAAAATTGGGACAAAACTTTCAAATTAAATATTGAACATTCTGTAAAATATTTTAAATTTAAATATAAGTACGCAAAGAAACATAGCATTGTCTTACAAGCAATAAATACAGAACAGTTGTGTTTGTGATTGGTAGGTACCTATAGTTTTGTGGGTACATCAACATACCTACTACAGCATTATACTTGGAACCTTCTCGCCGTGTAATTAATTGCTATTAATTAACATTTTATACCAAAAAAATTCATAAATTACATAACGTATTACTTTAGATAAAAATCTAGTCAGTAATTATTTGAGCAGCATGGCTCAGTGCACTAGTCACTTATACAAATCTCATTGACGGCCTTCTTGTAATGAGCGCTTTCGCTATTTCCCTCAGTCACGATATTGAGAAGTATGATTGATTAATATGACCCTAGAAATAGTGGCAATAACGAATAGACTAGGCCGCTTCCGTTTATTCGTTATTCGTTTATCCGTTTATTTCCTCTGAATATTGACAAAATACCAAAACTGCCAGTAGGTAAGAGTACTAGTTATATTAAAACGTAGTATGATTCGTCGATAATGAATGTGATATACTCAGGAAAATATACTTGTAGAGTTCTTCCTATACTTTTAGGATAGAAAAGTGTCTTTAAAAAAACGATGCGCCAAGTCCTTTTTTTAAGTATTTCTCGGGGGTTGATATTTTTATTTCAATGGTACGATTAAAATTTGGAAAATTCGTTGACTTGGCTCCTTTTTTGATATCACTCCTTTTCAGTGCTGAATTTTTAGATTTCTTCTATTTTTTTTTATAGTTAAAGAGACTTGGCTGGTATTTTTACACGGAGTGTTTTTTCTGGGTACATTATACCGTAGGATTTTTGTGAAGGGGGCTGGCACCAAATGCCATTTGATAAAGCATGCTTTGAGATGTGTGAAAAGTCATGGTGCCAACCTCGCAACCCTGGCCGGGGGCGGGGGCGGGGGGTATTTTCCAAAAAATCGACGGTTTCAAAGAAAAAAAAATTGAAAAAATTGGCACACATAAATTGGATTATGTAATTTGAAAAAAAGAAAACAAAAATGTCCAACGCCGCCATCTTGGGGAAAAAAGGTTACAAAAAGAGCTTTTTATACAATATACTGAACAACGTGGGCCGGTTATTAAATTCCGGTTGGCGCAAGAAAAGGTCCAATGGGCGAAATATCGCTGTGATGAAACTTCTTCAGTAATTTGGCTGAACATCTCACATATTATAACAAACATACCAAGGTTTGATGTGTGAAAGTTTCAAAAACATTACTAATGTAGAAAAAAACTTACAGCTGTTCGAATATGGTTGTCGAAAAAATCAATTAAACGGATCTCAAATTAATCGACTTTTCGATAACCAAATTATCGAAAACTGTAACAAAGCTGTAACTTTTTTTCTACATTAGTAATGTTTTTGAAACTTTCACACTTCAAACCTTGGTATGATTGTTATAATATGTGAGATGTTCAGCCAAATTACTGAAGAAGTTTCATCACAGCGATATTTCGCCCATTGGACCTTTTCTTGCGCCAACCGGAATTTAATAACCGGCCCACGTTGTTCAGTATGTATAAAAAGCTCTTTTTGTAACCTTTTTTCCCCAAGATGGCGGCGTTGGACATTTTTGTTTTCTTTTTTTCAAATTACATAATCCAATTTATGTGTGCCAATTTTTTCAGATTTTTTTTTGAAACCGTCGATTTTTTGGAAAATACCCCCGCCCCCGCCCCCTGCCAGGGTTGCGAGGTTGGCAACATGACTTTTCATACATCTCAAAGCATGCTTTATCAAATGGCATTTGGTGCCAGCCCCCTTCACAAAAATCCTACGGTATAATTCACTTGTTCCTGTACTACCTCCATAAAAACGAATGGAAAATAAGTTCGATTTCTATTCAAGAAATATTGCTTTTTCTCAACAATAGATAACAGAAGATTGTTGCGAATTCGGGAAAGTTGACCCAAAGAATGTACCTTTCATATGCCGCAAAGGTTTTTTAGATCGGATGAACGGTTTTGGCGCTACGATGTCATAAAAAAGCGGTAAAATTCACTCCGTTCAAGGCCCTCCGAGATCAATTAACATTGTGTAGTCCCTATCCCGCTCCGAAAAACGGCACTAAATCGGCTCTTACTCATAAAGCATTGGTGATAGATAAAAAAATTAAATTTCAAAGTTATTGCATTTTATGAGTACTATAACTTTTGTTTGGGACATTTGTTCGTCCAATGACCGATTTAAAGTGTATGTAAAATCTTAATGTTTCAATTTTTTTTCCAAGATGGCGGCCAAAATTTTTTAAAATAAGTTTTTTTCACAATAGGTCATTCAGTTTTGATCTTAAATAAAAAAATTAATCCTTTATGTCTTTTCGTGTAGGGTACAGGAATGAATAACTTTAGCCCCCAGCCCCCAGCCCCCGCCAGGGGTCTGGGGTGGCACCAAATTTTGTTTAGGTTTTGGACCTATATATGCATTTAGTGAGATAGGTGGCACCTTCCCTTCACGACGATCCTACGGGATACCACTTGGCCCTCTACTATAATTTCGAGCACGGTGGATTTCGAGCTATCTACATCAAGATTACTCCAAGATTATTGGGAACAATAGGTTACGCACTTTGCGAGCTAGAGGGCCGTGAAAACAGTGTTTTAGGGCGGTTTTCATAATAATAATAATCTCAGTAGTAGTAGTAGTAGTAGTAGTAGTCTGTAGTAGTAGTAGTCTCTTGGAATTCAAATCCGGTAAACATGCCACAGCCTAAACGGCTAAACCGATTGATCTGAAATTTTTACCACGTGTGCACTTTTGGCGTTTAATTTGCCCTCTCCCCCATGACTTTTTTTTGTGTCGCCATTTTGAATAATAATAATAATTATTATTATTATTATTATTATAATAATAATTATTATATTATTATTATAATATAATAATATTATAAATATTATAATTATAATTCTTATAATTATTATATTATTATTATAATTTAATAATATTATAATTATTATAATTATTATATTATTATTATAATATAATAATATTATAATTATTATAATTATAATAATTATAATGACCTCCTGTTTAAATATGTATGATATTTCCTAAAAAATATGAATTATTTTTGGAATAACAATGTAATACCTACCAGTTAGTTTTGTAAATGAACATACTTTCTGTGAATAAAACGATAATAATAATAATAATAATAATATAATAATAATAATAATAATAATAATAATAAAATAATAATAATAATAATAATAATAATAATAATAATAATAATAATAATAATAATAATAATAATAATAATTATTATATATAAAATCGATAACGCGCTTGTGAATCTTCTCGTGTTTATGATGAAGAACTGGACAACGAGACTGTGTGTGTCTATTGGCGAAACAGACTACAGCACTGACCAGTTAAAATCGCAAGGGGTATATTTCAGGGTGATAGCCTAAGCCCCCTGTGGTTTTGTTTGGCCCTTAATCCATTGAGTAGGATGCTAAGAGAATCAGGGTGCGGTTATGTGCTGAACAGAGAGTTAGGAGTGTCAATCACGCATCAGTTCTATATGGACGACCTGAAGCTGTATGCGGCGAAGCGACAAACTGCAAAGCCTGCTGGAAGTGGTGAAGAGTTTCAGTGACGCGATTCATATGGAGTTCGGGCTAGACAAATGTGCATCGGTTCATGTACGCAAAGGAAAGTTGCAAGATCCAGAAGATGTCAACCTTATGTGTGGAACTGTTATTCAAGGACTTGGTAGTGGTGACAGTTATAAGTACTTAGGCATGCTGCAGCTACTGGGTGTTTCTGACGTACTAGCGCGCGATCGTGTGGAGAAGAAGTTCCTCGAGAGGATAACGAAGGTGTGCAAATCTCAACTGAACGGAAAGAACAAAGTTGTGGCTGTCAACACGTGGGCAGTTCCGGTGGTTATGTATACGTTTGGAGTCGTCGAGTGGACGAAAACTGCACTTGACGCACTGAATAGAAAAGTGCGAACGACGTTTACTAAGCATCGCATGCATCACCCAAGGAGTGCAGTTGAAAGATTCCACCTTGCGCGCAAACATGGCGGAAGAGGTATTCAAGACTTTGAGGAGATCTGTATTCGGCAAGTTCTCAGCTTACGCAAGTATTTTTGTGAACATACATCGAGTTTGCACAAGGCGGTATGTATTGCGGATTCTGGATATACGCCTTTACATTTGGCTGATGAGCACTTCCAATTGACACCAATTCCATTGCAGGATAAACTTGATCAATGGAAAGCAAAAGAGCTGCACGGGAGATTTGCGGCTGCGTTGGATGCTGATGCTGTGGATAAAAGATTCTCTACCGAATGGTTACGAGGGGGTGGGCTCTTCTCAGAAACTGAGGGGTTCATATTCTCCATTCAGGACCAAGTCATCAGAACCAACGCGTATGCTAGGCATATACTCAAGGAAAACGTGTCTGATCGCTGTAGACTCTGCAAGAGAGCGAAGGAGACCATCCAGCATGTCACGGCTGGTTGTTCGGTACTGGCTCCCACGGATTATTTATCACGCCATAACACAGTTGCTAAGGTGGTTCACCAAGCAATAGCGAAAGAGTTTGGTCTCGTTCAGGACGAGATGCCTCATTATAAGTATAATCCAGAGCCAGTACTGGAAAATAACAAGGCAAAGGTTCTCTGGGATCTCCCGATTAACACGGACCAAACAGTGCTTTGCAACAGACCTGATATTATTTTTCTCGATAAAAAGCTGAAGCACGCAATTATTGTAGATATTGCAATTCCCTCAGACAGCAACATAACACCCACTATTGCTGAGAAGAAGAGAAAGTATCAGGTGCTAGCCATAGACCTCAAGAACATGTGGGGACTGAGGGAAATCGTTGTCGTGCCAGTGGTCATCTCAGTAAACGGTCTTGTGTCAAAGGAATTAGTAGAAAACCGAGAGAAACTCTGGTTGGAAGAATATCACGTACGGATCATGCAAAAAGCGGCGTTGTTAGGAACATCGAGAATTGTCAGAATGTTCTTGAACGGCTAGCACGACCGACATCAAAAACATCAGTGCTAAGGTACCAATATGACTCTCCGAAAGATGTGTGGGCAGGGCATGCCTTGAATCAATGGATTCCGGCTTGTCTCAAAAATCCCTAAAATGCAGGAGAAGTAAAAAAAAAAAAAAAAAAAAAAAAAAAATTATTATTATTATTCATACTTCATTATTATTCATTATTATTCGGATTCATACTTTTTGGTGAAAAAAGTTGACGGCTGTGCATGACCATCTAGCGAGATTTTTCAATGCAATGCTGCGTGGTCGACAAGAGATCCCTAGCTGGTTTGTGGAAGGCAGGACTGTACTCATTCCGAAGTCTGGTGACTTGTCTATTCCCAGTAATTACAGGCCTATCACCTGCCTGAATACAAGTTACAAGATTTTCACCAGCTTATTGGATATGCGCCTTGAGTCTGCTATTCAACCAGTGTGGATAGAGCTGCATGAGCAGAAGGGAGCAAAGCGTGGTCATGAGGGCTGCAAGGAGCTTTTGTTGGTGGACAGGGTTGTGTCGCAGGATTCCGCTCGCTTTAAGCGTAATTTGTCTACTGCTTGGATAGATTATCGCAAAGCTTTCGATTTGACCTCTCACGCTTTGCTACGGTGCCTGTTCGTTAGCTTGAAACTACCACTTGATCTTGTGCGGTGCATGTCAGATCTTATGCTTTTGTGGAGAACACGTTTTACAATGAGCGTGCGTGGAAAAGATATTTCTACCGAGCTCATTCAGTACAGGAGAGGGGTGTTCCAAGGCGACTCATTAAGTCCAAAACTCTTCTGTATCTCTATTATGCCAATATCGTGCTTGATGCGTGAGACGGCTGGATATCGTGTCGGACCACCTTCGAGGAGAGAGGCTAAGATCACGCATCTTCTGTTCATGGATGATCTGAAGATATTCTCCAGTGATGCAAAGAGCTTAGAGACGGCATTAAACAGCGTTCAGGCATTCTCGTCTGATGTCGGCATGGAGTTTGGTCTTGAGAAATGTGCAGTTCTGCACGTGCGCAGAGGAAAGGTTGATGGGATGGCAGAAGACGTAGTTCTCGCTGATGGAAGTGTCATCCACCACTTGCAGCCGAGAGAAAGGTACAAATACTTGGGAGTATCGGAGCACCAGCATCATGATGCCAGTCTTGTCAAGAGCACATTACAAAGTGTGTATCGCGACAGACTGAAGAATATTTGGTCATCTAGTCTATCTGGCATTAATAAGGTGAGGGCCACGAACAGCTTGGCAGTACCAGTATTATTGTATACCTTCGGTTGCGTGAAGTGGAATGTTGACGAACTCAAGCAGGTGGATAGAGCAACTCGTAAAGTCATGACGGCGAATAGAAGTTTGCATCCAAACTCATCTGTGCAGCGGATTTATCTGCCACGTCACAAGGGAGGTAGAGGACTACTTTCTTTAGAGAGTCTTCACGCCAGAATTGTTATTTCTATGGCATGTCGAGTGGCTGGCAGTAGCGATCCCTTGCTTAGTTTGGTGAGATCGCATGAAGAACATGGAGTAGCGGCGTTTTTGTATAGTGCAGCTCGTAGGGCGGCAGGATTACTGGGACTTCAACTGGAACTAGCAGGTAGTGATCAGCTGGTGAATGAGGGTGACCTGTTGAGTTTCTCCGGGCATGCCTTGAAAGAGAAAGTGAAGAGTGCGGAGGTTAGCCTGCTTCTAGAGAAACACTGCCAGAAGAATATGCATGGCGTATATTTCAAACATATTGAGCAGAGCGGGTTATCCAAGGAGCGCTCTTTTGCTTTCTTGAGATCAGCTGGTCTGAAGTCTGAGACTGAGGGTTTCATTCTGGCGGTTCAGGACGGGGTGTTCAACACCTTGATGTATCGGTCAGTTATCTTCGGAATGGCTATTGATACAAGGTGTCGAGCGTGTCATCTGCATCCCGAGACCGTAATGCACCTTCTCTCTGCGTGCCCTGTATACGCTAGAACGTTGTACATCAAACGTCATAACAGTGCGCTGAGGGTGTTGTATTTCTATTTACGGCACCGCTACGGTATAGATGCATCGCCGATTGTGCCTTATGCGCCAGAAGACGTTGAAGCTGTGGTGGAGAATGGGAAGTGCCGAGTCTTCTGGAATTATGCCGTGCATATTACCAGACAGATTGGAGCCAACAAGCCAGACATAATCCTCCATGATAAGGTGTCGAAGAAGATGTACGTTATCGAATTCTCAGCTCCAGCGGAGACAAACGTGAAATTGAAGGAGGCTGAGAAGAAGGATAAGTACCGCGATCTCCTTGTGGAGTTGAGACAGATGTATAGTGGCGTTGATGTTAGGCTTGTTGTGCTTATCATCGGTTGCATGGGAGGTGTGATGGACTCACTGGTGAACGCGCTGAAGTCCATACCTATATGTCGGGACAATGCTCTTTGGCTGAGTGACGCTATGCAGAAGGCGGTAATCCTCGGCTCTCTCCATCTATTACGAGCACACGGGGGGGTCGAGTAGGCCTTCGGGGAAGCAGCCCTGTCGCTTACCGCCACGGAAGTAGGGCGCGGCAGGGCTAAGGTGGATCCCAGTTCACGGTATATTGGGATGAAACAATATTAAGTGTGCTGGGTTTCGGGGAAAAAAAAAAATAATAATAATAATAATAATAATAATAATAATAATAATAATAATAATAATAATAATAATAATAATAATAATAATAATAAAAATAATTATAATAATAATAATAATAAAAAGAAAATCACGTACGGATCATGCAAAAAGCGGCATTGTTAGGAACATCGAGAATTGTCAGAATGTTCTTGAACGGCTAGCACGACCGACATCAAAAACATCAGTGCTAAGGTACCAATATGACTCTCCGAAAGATGTGTAGGCAGGGCATGCCTTGAATCAATGGATTCCGGCGTGTCTCAAAAATCCCTTAAATGCAGGAGAAGTAAAAAAATAAAAAAAAATAAAAAAAAAAAAAAAAAAATAATAATAAATACGCAAGGGAAGGTAGTCTACCTTACGTGCTTGGCGAGCACGCGTACCCTAGCCACACCGGGGAGTGCTTTGTGCTCCCCCTTCTGCTCAGTGGGTCAACGCCCCTCGGAGTGGAAGTAAAACACACTAGGTTCCTAATCAATCAGAGAAAAGGACCCCCGACCATGCCGGCATCTCGGATGCGCCGGCTGCGCCAAGTGGCGGGGGTCATCGGAACCGACCTCCTCCTGTCACGAGCGGCTAGAGACAGAAGGTGCTCCAATTGCGCCCGCATAAGTTTTACTAGGCAGATGAAGGAAGAAACTCTCTATGGGTAGACAAAGTCGAACTGGCGAAAATTAAAGCTGGGCAACTTAAAAAAATAACTTTATGGTTAGGCAGAATTATAACTTGTGAAAATTTCAAATAAAAAAAGTATGACCCCGGCCGGTTTCGAACCGGCGACCCCTAGCACTGCAAGCCAATGCACTGTCCATTGCGCCACCAGGACAGCGATACTGAATTCCGTTCGTAACCACTATATAAATAAAAACATGTGTACCGTTCGCGCATGCTTTACTGCGCAATGTAAACTTGGGAGCACCTTCTGCCTCTAGCCGCTTCTCTCCTGTCCGACGGAGATGGACAGAGGAACTGAAGAAGGATCTGCTAGCATGTTATTATTCAAGCAGCCCTGAGAGAAGAGAGAGTATGTTGCGTCTTAAGGACCTGTGGCAAGAGCGGCACCACGAGATGACCATCACTGCTCAGAACTTGAGGGACCAGGTGGCGGCTATACTTCGACGTGAAGGACCACAGCCTGCACAGCAGCCCGCACAGCAGCCCGCGCAGCAGCTTGTGCTTGCGGCTGGACCCACGTGCACCTGGTCCGGATCCCGTTGATCAAGTTCAGGTGGAGCAGAGGACGCCGGCTAGAGAGCATGTTGAGCCGAAGGAGAGCGTGAGGGATCTTCGTGCTGAATTCTTGAAGGCCATTGAGAGCATGGATTTTGTTCTCACTGACCGGCAATCCCTTAGCAGGCCCAAACGTAAAATCTGGACGAAGGACATTGTTGAGATCAACGAAGCTTTGGCCTCGTATTTGGAGGACCATAACACTTTGAAGGACATCAACAACGGAGTTTTTGTGGCTGCAAAAATTCTATGTCCATCGAGTCATCATAGAGAGTCGGCTTCGGATAAGGTACGAAGGCAGATCAACGGACTGGATGAAAGGATAGCGGAGAGAAGGAAAGCAGCGTCTCGGATACAGTGTGTAATGGACGTTGTGCGAAGTGGCCCAGTCCCCTCAAATAAGATCAAAACTCACATGAAGGTTCTGAGGAAAGAACACAAGACTCTGAGGCTTGTTGTGTTGGAGGTTGCTAAGCAGCGAGAAACAGGGCGTATCCGAGCGTTGAAGGTGGCGAGGCAAAAGATGGTTGACCGTTTAAGGTGGATAGAGGACAACAGCACTTTTGAACGTTCACCTGGTAAATTTCTCACAAGTGAGCAGGTACCAGTGTCCAAGGATAACCTCCCTTCAAGCGAAGAAATGCACGGGTTCTGGTCTTCAATTTACGAAAATGAGGCTCCGTTTGTTGAAGATACACCTGCAATATCGTCATTTCAGAGGATGTGCGATGAACTCCTTCCCGAGCAGACAGATTGTCGAGGAATAACGGAGATAGATGTCATTCGTTCCATGGAGGGCAAACGTAACTGGGCAGCCCCAGGTGTAGATAATATCCACATGTTCTGGTGGAAGAAGCTCAAAGCAGCGCATGTCTACATTGCTCGGAACTTCAATGCTTGGTTAGATCGGAGTGCTCCGATCCCTGGTTGGCTCGTAGAAGGACGCACAGTTTTGATCCCTAAGTCCGGTGATTTGTCCCAACCAAAGAACTATCGTCCAATAACGTGCTTGAATACGCTTTATAAAACATTTACCAGTATTTTAAATGAGCGGTTGGTGGATGCTATAGAGCCGGTGTGGGCCGAGGTATACGAACAGAGGGGTGCGAGGAGAGGTCACGAAGGTTGCAAGGAACTGTTGCTATTGGATCGGTGTGTAAACAATGACTCAGTAGTATACAAGCGAAACCTTTCAGTAGCCTGGGTAGATTACCGCAAGGCTTTTGATATGACATCGCATGCCTTACTGATAAGACTTTTCGAGCACATGAAGATTCATCCCAACCTCGCAAGATGCTTGCATGATCTTATGGCGTTGTGGAGAAGTCGCTTTACTCTTCGAGTTGGCGGGAAGATGGTATCTACGGATTATGTGGCATATCGTCGTGGAGTCTTTCAGGGAGACTCATTGAGTCCCATGTTGTTCTGCATATCTCTCTTGCCGCTGTCATGCGCACTTCGAGAGACCAAAGGGTATAACGCTGGACCTCCTAGAAATAGGACGCACAAGGTAACTCACGTGCTATTCATGGACGACCTTAAGATATTTGCTTCGAATGCCAAGGAGCTTGCTGCATCCCTTGAAGCAGTTCGGTTGTTTTCTGGGGATGTTGGGATGGAAATAGGTCTTGACAAGTGTGCTGTGTTGCATGTGCGTAGAGGTGTGGCTGATGACTTTGGTGAAGACGTGACATTGGTGGATGGTAGTATCATCGAACATCTAGATGCTGGGAGACGGTATAAATATCTGGGTATGAGTGAGCGACATGTTCATGATGTGTGCGAGATTAAAGCCGCACTACGTAGTGAATACAAGACTCGATTAAGAAGGATATGGTCTTCAGCCCTTTCGGGACAGAACAAGGTGCAAGCGACCAACATGCTTGCAGTCCCTGTGTTGCTGTATTCATTTGGAGCTTTGAAATGGAATGTTGACGAGCTTAAGCAGTTGGATCGGGACACGTGAAAGGTGATGAACATGAATCGAAGTCTTCATCCGAAGTCGTCGGTGCAGAGAGAACAGATCCTTCAGAGACAACAGGGAGGCAGGGGGATGCTTGGGCTAGAATGTTTGCATGATCGGATGGTGTTGGTTATGGCATGTAGTGTTGCTACAAGTGAAGATCCTCTGCTCCGTTTTGTCCGGGTGCATGAAGTTCAAAAGAAGGGTGCGTTCTTGTTCAGTGCAGCGTTGAGAGCAGCAAGTATATTGGGATTGGATTTGGATCTTGAGCAGCCAATGCAACGCCCGGGAGTAAATTTGGCATCTCTTACAAGAAGTTCCATCAAGTTGCAAGTGAAGAGGGCCGAAGAGAACATGCTCATGACAGGGCACACGTCGAAGAAAATGCACAGCATATTTTACAAGCATATTGACGAAAGTGGTCTGTCAAAGGAGCGGAGTTTTGCGTTTTTGAAATCTGGGGGGCTGAAGTCCGAGTCTGAGGGGTTTATACTGGCAGTCCAGGATGGAGTTTTTAACACCTTAGTATATAGGCAAATAGTATTCGGTCAACAGGTGGATACCAGATGCCGAGCTTGTCATGATAATCCTGAGACCATCATGCACCTTCTGTCCGCTTGCTCCTTCCATGCCAGAACAAAGTATATATCAAGGCATAATAGTGCTTTACGTGTACTTTATTTTCACTTGAGGCATAAGTATAACATAGATCCTAGCGCGGTTGTCCCGTATGCACCTCAAGAGATAGAGGCTGTAGTGGAAAATGATCGCGCTAAGTCTGGTGGAACTTCTCATTTGCTACCACCAGGCGTATCAGATTCAATAAGCCGGATATTGTGCTGCTAGACAAGTCAGCCATGTCCATGACGCTGATCGAATTTTCAAATCCAGCGGAGACCAGCATCAGGGAGAAAGAAAAGGAAAAGGTTGATAAGTACCAAGACCTTCTAGTGGACTTGAGGCAGCAGTATCCGGGGTATAGTGTCCGACTTGTGGTGTTCATCATTGGTGTTATGGGTGGGGTGCCCGACTCTTTAGTAAAGGGTTTAAAGAAGATCCCGACTTGTCGAGATAGTGATCTCAGACTTGCGGATAATATGCAGAAAGCAGTAATTCTTGGTTCTCTCCAGCTCCTTAGGGCACATGGGGAGGTTTAGGTTTTAAATAACATCGGTGTAAAATCTAAAAGGCAGCCTTGTCGCTTACCGCCATTGTTGTGGGGCGCGGCAAGGTCGAGAGGGAACTCAGTTCTCTATGTGGCGGGATGAAACGGTACACAGAGAACTTGGTTCGCATTAAAAAATAAATAAAAAAAAAAAAAAAAAAAATAAAAAAAAAAAATAATAATAATAATAATAATAATCAGTTTTATTTCCACAAAATGTAGTACATGTATGATACATAGTTAATACATAGAGACCCTCCAATGGGGGTGTATGGAAAGTATAAATGTTCTAGGTTTAGGGTAAACACAAAATGTTATTGTCACATTACAAAGTACAATTAAGAGAAAATTAAATTAAATACAATATAAAACACCAGGAATTAAAAATACAATGTTATGATAACACAAAGTCAGTTATAAATATAATTATAATACAGAATGCAATTCAGGAAAATCTAAAAATACCACTTATGATATTCCAATATGTTTTTCAAAATGTTATTTCAATGCAGAATCCTCGAGAAAATCTTTGATTGAATAATAGGCCTTAGCAATTAAATATTTCTTTAATTCTCTTCTAAATATCTTCATATCATTCATATACGTTAGTTTGCGTGATAATTTATTACAGAATTTTATGTTGATATGCATTGAGTTGAATTGAGTGATTTTAAGATAGTGATGTTGCATGTGTATGTTATTATTATGACGAGTGAAGTGGGAGTGTACATTATTATTAAGAACTTGGGAATTGATATTTCTTTTAATTACGGAAACTGATTCAAGAATGTAAAGGTAAAAAAGTGTTAGTATGTTTTCTTTTCTGAAATATTCCTGGCAATGTGGCTGAATAAAAGTATTAGATTTTAGGCCACAAAGATATCTAATTGCTCGTTTCTGTATTCGAAATAGTTTTTCCGCCCCTGGGCAATGACCCCAGAACTCTATTCCATATCTTACATGTGATTCAAAATTTGAAAAATACACAAGTTTGGCCGTTTGGATATTTGTTACAGCTTTAATCGTCCTTATTGCAAAACATGCAGAATTTAACTTGCTCATAAGAGAAGAACAATGCATGGACCAGTTAAGATTTTCGTCTACAATTAACCCCAAAAATCTCAAGTGATCTACTGGCAAAAGGCAACTGTCTTCGGTTACACTTTTGATACAATTAATTTTGTCCAACGTTTTATTACTTTGCATGGTATGAAATTGAACAAAATTAGATTTTCCTGAATTTAGTATAAGCTTCTTGTTTCTGAACCATTCATTTAAATTAATTATACATGTCTCTGCTTTTTCCGATAGCTTAACCGCTGATGAATCCTTTATAATTAGGCTAGTATCATCAGCAAATAGTTCAGTATCCTCGATTAAATATGATAAGTCATTGATGTAAACTAAAAAGAGCAGCGGGCCAAGTATTGAGCCTTGAGGAACACCGCATGTGATTTCTTCTGGGGAAGATAGGTAAGCTATCTCCGAATTATTGCTTATACTAGATATTTCTGTCATTTGAACACGTTTCGAAATATATGATTTCATTAGTTGTAGTGAGACTCCACGCATTCCGTAGAATTCAAGTTTCGTTAATAAAATATCGTGGTCAACGCAGTCGAATGCTTTGGATAAGTCACAAAACACTCCCAGTATATATTCTTTGTTATCTAGTGCCTCTGCGATTTTTTGTATGAAGTTTGAAATAGTATGACTGGTGGATCGCCCCTTGCGGAAACCATTTTGATTATTAGACAATATGTGATGTTTTTCTAAAAACTGAGAAATATTGCGGTACATAATTTTTTCAAGTATTTTAGAGATAGCTGGCAATAGAGATATTGGTCGGTAATTTCCCAAGATTTTCCTATTGTCTTTCTTAACAAAGGAATTATTTTTGAAATTTTGAGTCTATCAGGAAAAATCCCTTCAGATAAACAAGCATTAAATATGTTAGAGATAGGTTCAGCTAAGTTGTTAATACATTGTCTCAGCAATGAGACAGGAATTTCATCAATCCCGCTTGATGTTTTGTTTTTAAGAGATTTAACAATATTGATTATATCAAGTGGAAATGTTGGGAAAAAGTACATTGAATCCAAGATGTTTATGTTCGTTTTTTGTAGGTTATTTAAGATTAAGTTTGTATCGATGGCAATATTTTTCGTAAGGATGGATGCAACTGCAACATTTAAAAAATACTGATTAAACTCATCTGCTATTTGCTGCTGGTTGTTAGTGATTGTTCCATCGTTCAATGTTATTGACATCGGTTTTTTGTTGGTGTGTGATTTCCTCTTATTTGTTTGCTCCCCATATAGAAATTTTACGTGACATCTTAGTGACCAACTGATGACTTTTCAACCTGACCATTTAATGACCCCAAGTTTGCTTTACATGGTGACCAAGTAGTGGGAAATGTGTCATAGGGCCAGTAGTTGGTCAGCATGTGAGTCATCATCGAGTAAGTACCTCCTAGTGACTATCTCATGACTACACGGTGGAGTTTAGCTGACCCAAAGTTAGTACCTTACGTTACAATCTCATGACCAACTGGTAGCTCTAAGACGACCCAAAGTTAGTTCCTAACGTGACAACCTAATGACCCATTGCTGACCCGAGCTGACCATTTGATTGCGGACTACACCTGACCAAGTAGTAGCAAACTGCTGACTACAGCGTGACCCATAAAACCGTTACTACTAAAATATTTCAAAAATGAACATGTAAATAATTGTAACTCGATAGGTTTTAATTGTAATTACATTTTGTGAACATAATTACAGAGATAATTACAATTGTGATCAGAATCTGAAATTAAACGCAATTTGATTAGAACGAGGATCGAACCCACGACGGCGACGGTAGACACGATTAGAAGGCAGGCGCGCTATCCCATGGACCAGGCTGATGACTGAGGTTTCAGCGCGTTAAAATAATACTTCAAGTAGGAAATGTTATGCTGATGTTCTTTGATCTGGAGTGTGATATGTATTAGTCCGTATTTCCATGCTATTTTAAAATACAAAATATAGAATAAAATATTAAATATAAGTTAATATTATTATAGAAAACTTGCGTTGAATATTTCAAGTTGCTAGTGTCAAATTGACACAATAAATAGTTTGTAATTTCAGTTAAGACCGGTTGTATACAATAAATTTAACCCCTCCCTTGTACATTCATGCTTCAAGATTATGCAAGTCAAAATACCTGCCAGTGGCACCGGTTGCAATAACTTCAAATAAGATAATCTGATTTGTTAAATGTGAAAATATACCCTCAAATTGGTTAAAAAGTGATAATGTTCCGATCAATATGAAAATTTGTAGATTTTGCAAGGATTAGCTTGTTTTAACATAGCTCAAAGATTGCTCGAATCTAATTGTTTGATTTTAATTTCGGGTAACAATTAATTTGTCTTGTAAATTATTTTCTCGAATAAGGTACTAGGAATATTAACACTTTTATTAAATAGAGGTATGAAACAAAAGCTAACTAACTCCAACTCCATAATAAATTGCAAGTACTCCAAGTCGATGGCTAACCATGCATAATCAATTACCAAAACGAATCATCATCGCAACCCACAAGTATTGATCAAATTGTCACTCATGGGTCATTTCAACTAGGTACCTCTTCAATCTGACCCATAGGTAGCATAGTCGTGACCCATTTTGCTATCAATGGGTCATCATGTAGTAACCTATGGTCATGCAAGGGTCATCTGACCCAAAGGTGGCATAGACATGGCCCATTTTGCTATCAATGGGTCATCATGTAGTAACCAATGGTCATGCAAGGGTCACTTCAAGTAAGCACCTATTCAACCTGACCCCAAGGTGGCATAGACATGACCCATTTGCTATCATTAGGTCATCATGTAGTAGTCAATTGTCATGTAGGGGTCATTTCAAATAAGCACCTTTTCAACCTGACCCAAAGGTGGCATAGACATGACCCATTCGCTATCATTGGGTCATCATGTAGTAGTCAATTGTCATGTAGGGGTCACTTCAAATAAGCACATATTTAATCTGACCCAAAGGTGGCATAGACATGGCCCATTTTGCTATCATTGGGTCATCATGTAGTAGTCAATTGTCATGCAGGGGTCATGATGACCAAATCGTGACTACAGGTGACCCAATCGGCAATCAGTTTGTGACTAAGATGTCGTTAATGGGTCATGTTCTAGTCACCTTCTTGGGTCACCTCCATAGCTGCGGGTCACCATGAGTTATCTGTTGGTCATTAGTTGGTCACCTCATATTGCTGCATGACACCAATGGGTCAGTATTTGGTCATGAACGGGTCATGAATCGTTTCTATATGGGTCGTTAATAACATTCCATGTGATTTTTGCTTTATTATCACTATGTTTAATCGCATGCTCTAGGTTAAATTTCTTTGCCAATTTTATACATTTATCATAAATATTTTTGTAAATTGTATAATATTTTTCCAGAAAAGATGATTTAAAATGGGATTTTAACATAAACAATGCCTTTAGGTTGGCCCTTGATATCTTAATTCCGGGTGTGATCCAGGTCGGGGCTTTATAGGAACAGTTAATTTTAATTTGCTTTTTTGGTAAGCATTCCTCAAAATAAGATGATAATATATTGTGAAATTTAATGAACTTATCATTAGGATTGCTCTCCTCATATACCTCACTCCAATTGGCCACGTTCAGTCTTAAATTAAATTTTTTGACCTGGTCCTGTTTGAATCGTCTTCTTAATATCACTTTTGTGGGCAATTTTACGATTGGAATTTGTACCGTGCAAATTTGGGAAAAATGATCCGATAGATGCGCATCCACCACTCTCGATGTTAAGTTATCTTTTAGATTTGTGGCAACGTTATCAATTGTTGATGCCGACATATGATGAGGATCTACTCTCGTAGGGTCAGAAATAGTAAGTCTTATACCAAAGGATTCCAAAATGTTCGTTAGTTTCATTTTGCTCTGAGTATCTTTGCTAACATCTATATTAAAGTCCCCGAGAACTAAAGTGTTTTTACATCCCCTGGTAGCCGTTTCCAGCATAGATTGTAACACATAAAAAATACATTGATGTCGCCTGCTGGTGGTCGATATAACGTAATTATAGTTACCTTTTTCAGACGAGACACACACTTTTCGTTGATAATCAGGTCAGCGCCAGTGACCTCTATAATGCCTTGAACACTAAAGTTGTTTATGTCCATTAATTTTATAACCTTTAGATGCAATTGTTTGTTTACAAATATTGCAACTCCACCATGTTTATTTGTTCTACAAAAAGAATTTATAATTCTGTAATTATAAATATTAATTTGAGAAATTTCATAAGAATTAAGCCAATGCTCCGTTATGCACAATATGTCAATTTTTTATTTGAGATTTGTTGCTCTGCAAGATAAATTTCAAGGTTGTTTTTCTTGTTAATCAAGCTTTGAATGTTTTGATGCATTATGGTGATTACTGGCTCTGGTTCTGTTAGATTTATGCCCCCACAAGTTATTTGTTTTTTGTTAATTGTTCATTAACATTTTCCATAATAAGCTGGCCCATCACTCTACCTCCTTCATGATTCAAGTGAATACCACCCTTTCCTTTGTTCTGAAACTCTGGAATTCGGATGATAATATGAAGCCCCCATTTCGTTGCTTACCCACTCAATACTGTCATTTAGTTTGTCAATAGTGGAATCATAAACATCCTTCCGATAAACTAGCCCTCCAACAACCCATTTTGCGGTTTTATATTTACTCATCCCTGCCTTTAAGAGGTCCCTTATCTCGAGCATAAGGTGCTGCCCTGTTCTCGCTTTAATGTTATTTGTTCCGACATGCACAACCACAACTTTCGGCTCCTGAAGATCGTCCTCTCTATCTAATATTTTGTGCGACAGCTCATTGACCCGGATGCCAGGAAACACTTGAACTTCGCACCCTTCTTCTTCGCACATCTCACCTGCCATTCTTATCATGGAGTCTCCCATAATTAGGGCAGGTATTTTGTTAGGATTATTTTTCACTTTATCGACTGATTTTCTTCCCATTAGCATCCTCTTGTACATGTCTTCCCTCTTTTCGCTAAGCGCAGGCTCTTTAATGTGTGTTGTTGTAGTCGGCGATCAGAGTCATGATCCTCGGGCCCTTCCTTCTCTGCCATTCTTCTTGGTGTTTGGACTGGAGTTTGCAACGTATTATCTCTTGGGCCTATGCCGAATGCGAATGGTGCATTCACATTGCGGCAGGGTATTTGCCCTGGAAATTGCCATGCATTTTCTCTGGGACCCATGCCGAATGCGTGTGGACGGGGAGGCACTTGCACTGGCAACTGGAGCGAGTTTGAATGATTTGAAATATTTACCGCACGGCACAAGTTATTCACTTTTTCTCTTAGTAGCTGGTTTATTTCTTCCAGATGTTCTATTCGCTTATCCTTTTCACGAATTAACAGGTCTTTACTGTCTATCTCTTGACGCATTAGGTCAACTGCTAAATCCATGTTTACATTACCACTAACCTCACTTGTGACTGGGTCATCATCTAGCGCAGGTTCACTGATATTGTGTTTTAATGCAACTAGTCTTTCTATTAGATCGTCTTTTCTCCTTACCTTATTAAGTCCATGTTTCTCCAATTCACTTTTTAGTTCCAGAACACCTAACTTATTGTAACTATTCACTAATTCCCCTTTATTGTCGGGCACATCTTTCAATGCAACTCCACCGTCCGCCATCTTGCAGTGCAGTGCAACCGGAAGTGACGTCATATCTATTCAACGGCTGGACCGATTGGAACGATTGGACCGATTGGCATTATCAGTAGCAAAATACTAAATATTAAGTTAAAGAAACCGGAAATGACGTAATAAAATTTGAAATACATTTATTGGCATTTCGGCGACAAAGGTTGATCCGATTATTTTGATATTTATGTACTTTTACGTCTCATAGGACTTGTTATAAAACCAATCGGAAGCCGCCATTTTGAAACCGGAAGTGACATCATATCTCAATAACGGCTAAATGGATTTGAACGAGAGCAGCGCTAAACAATTTAGACGGTCAACTTTATGTATTATCATAAGTAATATTTGCAGTTTCCCAAACCAAAACCGGAAATGACGTCACACATTTTAATAATCTCACAAATTTACATTTTGATGCAATACATATACTATTTGTGACAGCTTATAATAAAATGTAATCATGTTAAACTATGATTCAAGGGATCAGATATTTCATCCGCCTTTTTAACCGGAAGTAACGTCATATCTCGAAAACTGGTAGACATCGGTCCGAAATTATCGCCAAACGATTCGGAAGGCCATCTCTATGGAATAGTAACGCCAAACTAGAATTTTCTTATTTATGAGACCGAAAATCAGCCATTTTGAAAACCGAAGTGTTGCCATATCTCGGAACAGGGTTGACCGATTGGAATGAAACCTTTGCTTTTCTTCATGACAGATCATTTAAAGCAAATTTATAGTACCATACGCATATTTTCATTAGTTGTTACCAAATTGTCAATGGCGACTTTTCTCAAAGGATTTAGTAATTGTTCATTCGATATGACGTCACAAGTTCTAAGGATAAACTAAAAAAATGAGTGATATCCCCATAAAAAACACTCCGTGTAAAAAAAACAGACATTAATCTCTTGAAGTAAAAAAAATGAAATCTAAAAATTCTGCACGGAAAAGTAGTGATATCAAAAATGAGCCAAGTCAAAACTTTATTTGAAAATCAAAAAATACTTGGCGCATCGTTTTTTAGGGCATTATAGGTATACTATATGTATATATGTACATTTGACGTATATTTTATATCTGGCCTATACTTCTAAGCTATTTATATACACGATGCGCCAAGTATGTTTTGATTTTCAAATAAAGTTTTGAATTGGCTCATTTTTGATTTCACTACTTTTCTGTGCATAATTTTTAGATTTTAATTTTTTTTAGTTGAAGAGACTTGGCTGTTTTTTTTACACTGAGTGTTTTTTATGGGGATTTCCATTTGCAATAACAAATAACAATTTACAATTTACAATAAAACTAGCGCATATCATCTGATATCTTCTGATTGGTCGACAATCAAAATGTTTTGCATGGTGATCAAGACCAACATAATCTAAAATTTTACACATTTTATGCCCAACCAGTCAAGTATTAATTGTCATTTTACGAGTTTAAGGTGGATGGATCGATCGGATTTCTGAAGTATTGGAGAGCTTTCACTAATTTATTAAGTGTAAAAAATGACATTTATAAAATGTTTAAGCACATAATTTACTTTTATAATATACTGGGTAGTTGAAATAGGCAACATTTAAATGGTATGTATACGTTATCTTATTATTTAGAGCAGTTTTTCTATAATTTTAAAAATAAGGTACAATATGGCAACATCGTACTTTGGAAATTTGAATTTGTGTGGAGTCATGATGGCTGAGTTTGCTGAGCTTACACCTAGAGTTTACTTTCATGAAAAGTCAAGGTATCTTTAGTAGGCATTTAGTGCCTTCTAACTACCTTGAGCACTCCCGTGTTGCCAAAAGTATTTTGACTTGATTCGCAATTTGAATTGAATCGCCTATAACATTTTATTTAGCACACAATGATATTGGTTTATATTTTTTTTATAAAAGAAAATAGATTAAAGATTCTAATCATATGCGTTTTTTGCAAATCTTTCGGGCCAATAAAATAAAATCTTCATTTGTAGCCAATTTTTCAAACCTGCCATAAGATAACATAGGGAAAATACTACTTTCTTATTCGCGTATCTCAAAAACTAGATACGGGAAATATTTTATTTTTTGAAGTATTGTTTAGGGGATACCAATGAATGAGTACAGCAAAAGTGAACGCTATCTGAAAAAATGGTCAATCGACCCAGCCACCTTAATATGGGTTGTCAAAATCTGGAAAAAGTATGTAGGAAAGTCACGACACAATGGATCTGATATTCATCCAGAGTATTTATATGGAGATTGGAAAGTTGTAGAGAAAATCGTCTTGTGCCGTGTCGTTTATCGTGACTTGGGATGTTCCATGTTCTGTGCTCGCTCATCAACGCGTTACGCTGAGCGTTTTCCTAGTACCAGTTATGTGATATGTATGTGAGAAGTATGTGATAATCACGATGATACGTGTTGGATACGACTGGGATACGTGTGGGATACGTGTGGGATACGTGTGGGATACGTGTGGGATACGACTGGGATACGTGTGGGATACGACTGGGATACGTGTGGGTACGTGTAAGATACGTGTGGGATACGTGTGGGATACGTGTGGGATAAGTGTGGGATACGTGTGGGATACGACTGGGATACGTGTGGGATACGACTGGGATACGACTGGGATACGTGTTGGATACGACTGGGATACGTGTTGGATACGACTGTGATACGTGTTGGATACGACTGGGATACGACTGGGATACGACTGGGATACGTGTGGGATACGTGTTGGATACGACTGGGATACGTGTGGGATACGACTGGGATACGTGTGGGATACGACTGGGATACGTGTGGGATACGACTGGGATACGTGTGGGATACGACTGAGATACGACTGGGATACGTGTGGGATACGACTGGGATACGTGTGGGATACGTGTGGGATACGACTGGGATACGTGTGGGATACGACTGAGATACGACTGGGATACGTGTGGGATACGTGTGGGATACGACTGAGATACGACTGGGATACGTGTGGGATACGACTGGGATATGTGTGGGATACGACTGGGATACGTGTGGGATACGACTGAGATACGACTGGGATACGTGTGGGATACGTGTGGGATACGACTGAGATACGACTGGGATACGTGTGGGATACGACTGGGATATGTGTGGGATACGACTGGGATACGTGTGGGATACGACTGAGATACGACTGGGATACTAAAAAAAAATATTATGAAATCTAAAAATTCTGCACTGAAACGTAGTGATATCAAAAAATGAGCCAAGTCAAATCTTTATTTGAAAATTAAAAAATACTTGGCGCATCGTGTATATAAATAGCTTAGAAGTATAGGCTAGATATAAACACATATACTTACAGTACCTATACCTACAATGCCCTAAAAAAACGATGCGCCAAGTATTTTTTAATTTTCAAATAAAGATTTGACTTGGCTCATTTTTTGATATCACTACGTTTCAGTGCAGAATTTTTAGATTTCATAATATTTTTTTTTAGTTGTAGAGACTTGGCTGTTTTTTTTACACGGAGTGTTTTTTATGGGGATATCAATTATTTTTTTAGTTTATTTACACAACTTGTAAAACTTTTTGGGGCAACAATGGCTAATTCTTTTTAAAAAATACGCCATTTCCGAATAATTTACTAAAAAAAATATTGTTTGGAGCTAAATATATACTTAAAGTGATATACCATGAAGAATTGCGAAAGCATCGTTCCAATAGGTCCAGCCGTTTTCGAGATATGGCATCACTTCCGGTTTTCAAAATGGCGGCTGAAAGCTCTTACACATTGTATTAATTTGTATATAAATACAAATATTTCATTATAAGACTTCTGAATATGTAGTTGGTTTTTATATAAAGGGAAGTGAATTTAGGCAGATTTCGCTTAACTATGACGTCATTTCCGGTTTCAGTTATTAGAAAACTTTAATTTAACTACTGTTATTTCATATAGAGGACCGTCTGAATCGATTGGCGCAAATTTCGTTCCGATCGGTTAAGCCGTTTTTGAGATATGACGTCACTTCCGGTTTCAAAATGGCGGCACAAAAAATTTATAAGGGCAAGGTATCATCAGGCAGACGAGCTTTATATGTGGTGAAAATTTCGGGTCAATCGACCCTGCCGTTTAGCCTGTGGCGGAGACCGCGGAATTATTGGAAGATGAATAATCATAATCATTATCTGAAAGCCGTACAATTTCACGATTTTCACTGTCCTCCAGCTCGCAAACTGCAAAACGTATTATTGCCAAACTTGGAATATATGGTTGGGTGGGCCATAGCTCTAAATTAAAATATTTCGCAACAATGTGAGATTTCCCATTTTTAAGATCCAGTAGGCCGAAAATGCCACTTTGATGCTTACAGTAAAAGTGTGTTGCTCCAGCCTTTTTAAATGAGAGTGTGCGCGCGCTGTACGACTTGGCTGGCGTGGAGCGACCGCTCCACTAGATATTTCGATTTAGAACCCCAAAGTCTTCATCTTCTTCTGCTTTTCACATTAGAATAACTCATCTCATACCTATCACATTTTATTCTAATAACACGAAACATAGGAAATTATAGTTCGTGACATTTCCATTGATTGTGTTTATTCATAATTATGTATTATTAGACTTATCAGAAATCATTGGGAAAGAATCCAAGTAGATTGTCTTCTAATACTAATAGTGTATATAATCCAAGTAGAATGTCTTCTAATACTAATAGTGTATATAATCCAAGTAGAATGTCTTCTAATACTAATAGTGTATATAATACAAGTAGAATGTCTTCTAATAGTATGTATTATGATTCTAAGTGGCTATTCGCGGTCTTCCAATGCAGAAGTAAAACACTTCATACTTTACAATGCAGAAACAACATAAAACCCACAGAACAACTAACAGAAGAACTCTGTTTAAAAGCCTGAGAAATTCAAAGACAAGATAATGTGTTACGGGTATTAGTTTTATTTTCGTGGAACCCGGAGTAATAGAATTGATAAAATAATGCCATGTTCTTTTTATCATCTAAATCTTGAAATTTCTCATAAACTAACATGAACGAAAGTTAAACTTTTTCTTATATCTTCAGAGGTATTGCCATATAAAAATATTTATGGCCAGAGTGTAAAATTGTATACTAGGAAAACGCTCTGAGTAACGCGTTGATGAGCGAGCACGGATACGCGGAACACCTCGAACCGAAATTCTGTCTATCGAAAATATAATTAAAAGCCAATAATTCTTGAATTTCGTCAGACTTGAATAAAAATCTCTAAATATTCCTAAATTGTTAGTATCAACCTTTATGATTGAACTGTTCCTGGTTAATATTCAAAAATCACCGGATCTCTTTCAAAAAATATACCTGGGACCACTCAAATCATATGATATAAGTGTGTACACAATAACAGATCAATCTGTTGAACGGTCATTATTAGTTTCATTTCGTTTGAAACTTCTGCTCTAACTACCTTGCTTTGAACTGAAGATTCGAAGTCGCCGTGAATTTGGCAGCCAACACGCAAAATGTCCCTAAAATTACAAAATCTTTTGAAAATAACAACAGATTTGACTGAAAATTGGCAAAAATACAGATAATGTTGGTACCAATGACCATGCAAAGTTTTTAGTTGGTCGGTCAATCGGTTCTAGTTAAAATTTCAAAAATCACAGGAAAAATGGTTTCAAATTTGAACCAATGAGAGGATTTGGCTGAAATTTATTATGATTAAGTACAATGTTGGTTGCAATGACTTTGCTAAATTTCAAATTGATCAAACCAACCAATCGAAAGATATTTTTTTTTAAATTTGAACCAATCAGGGGATTTCAAAAAAAAAAGGTTCAGCAACGCCCGGAAATGGTCAGTACATGTGTGCGAATTTTCAGCTTGATCGAAGAAAAACTGTGACTTGTATATCGTCAGTAACAAAAAAAAACAAAAAAAAAACAGAGGTCCGTGCCAAAAGAGCCAAATGGAGACGCTCGCTTCGCTCGCTCAATAAAATACATATTGAAAATATTGAGTTCACTTAAAAACTCGTATCCGTTTTTCAATGTGTTACGGGAGGGTTAATCAGTAATAACAGCCTCCATCTAGTGGAGCGGTCGCTCCACGCCAGCCAAGTCGTACGGCGCGCGCACACTCTCATATAAAGGCTGGAGCAAACCCACTTTTACTGTAAGCATCAAAGTGGCATTTTCGGCCTACTGGATCTTAAAAATGGGAAATCTCACATTGTTGCGAAATATTTTAATTAAGAGTGGCCCACCCTACAACATATACCAAATTTGGGAGCAATAGGTTACGCCATTTGCGAGCTGGAGGACCGTGAAAACCGTGAAATTGTACGGCTTTCAGATGATTCATCTTCCAATAAATTCCGCGGTCTCCGCCACAGCCTAAACGGCTGGGCCGATTGATCTGAATTTTTCACCACATATACAGCTCGTCTGCCTGATGATACCTTGCCCTTATGAATTTTTTGTGCCGCCATTTTGAAACCGGAAGTGACATCATATCTCAAAAACGGCTAAACCGATCGGAACGAAATTTGCGCCAATCGATTCAGACGGTCCTCTTTATGAAATAAAAACAGTGAAATTAAAGTTTTCTATTACTGAAACCAGAAATGACGTCATAGTTTAGCGAAATCTGCCTAAATTCACTTCCCCTTTATATAAAAACCAACTACATATTCAGAAGGCTTATAATGAAATATTAGTATTTATATACATATTAATACAATGTGTAAGAGCTTTCAGACGCCATTTTGAAAACCGGAAGTGATGCCATATCTCGAAAACGGCTGGACCTATTGGAACGATGCTTTCGCAATTATTCATGGCTCATCACTTAAAGTTTATATTTAGCTCCAAACAATATTTTTCTTAGTAACTAATTCGGAAATAACGTATTTTTTTAAATGAATTAGTCATTGTTGCCCCAATAAGTTTTACAAGTTGTGTAAATAAACTAAAAAAATAAGTGATATCCCCATAAAAAACACTCCGTGTAAAAATACCAGCCAAGTCTCAACTAAAAAAAAATTATGAAATCTAAAAATTCTGCACTGAAACGTAGTGATATCAAAAAATTAGCCAAGTCACAACTTTATTTGAAAATTAAAAAGTACTTGGCGCATCGTTTTTTTAAGGCATTGTAGGTATACTATAAGTATATGTATTTATATCTAGCCTATACTTCTAAGCTATTTATATACACGATGCGCCAAGTATTTTTTAATTTTCAAATAAAGTTTTGACTTGGCTAATTTTTTGATATCACTACGTTTCAGTGCAGAATTTTTAGATTTCATAATTTTTTTTTAGTTGAGACTTGGCTGGTATTTTTACACGGAGTGTTTTTTATGGGGATTAGAAACTACTAGCAAGATTCATGGACATCATTACTATAGTATTACTATATACATTCATACTAGTAGAGACGGTTGTCTCACTCCTATACTGATACCATTGACCGCAGTGAAGCCTTTTTAGACCCTGTGATTGGGGAAATCTGGTAGGACCCCGTGATTTGAGTGACGTCTATAGCGTGAAGAGTGAACTACTTGATGACCAACCTCTGACGATGGCTCAACCGCTAATTCATAGTTTGCAATTGATGTGCCTGCTGGCACGCAGAACAGCTGTTATTTGACGGTATTTAATAGTTTTATAGTTTATTTTATAGTTTAATTGTAAATATCTGATATAAAACAAAAGAACATCGTGCATAGCATATCAATGCTACGACGGCTTAATGGATAAATTTAGCAGTTTGTTCATATTTTTACCACTAGTGCTGATATATGCGCTAACGATGCCGGGATACCCCAATATTTCTCATGTCGAAAAGGCTTCACGTTCATTGGTGGAGTGAGAATACCTCTGCTATAGTGTAAGTGTATACCCCATAAAAAACACTCCGTGTAAAAATACCAGCCAAGTCTCTTTAATTAAAAAAAATATAAGAAATCTAAAAATTCAGCACTGAAAAGTAGTGATATCAAAAAATTGCCCAAGTCAAAACTTTTCAAAAAATACTTTGCGCATCGTGCATTATAAATAGTATAGAAGTAGGCCGGAAATCAAATATACTCATCTAGATACATCTACAATAATGCACTAAAAAAACGATGCGCCAAGTATTTTTTGAAAAGTTTTGACTTGGCCAATTTTTTGATATCACTACTTTTCAGTGCTGAATTTTTAGATTTCTTATATTTTTTTTAATTGAAGAGACTTGGCTGGTATTTTTACACGGAGTGTTTTTTATGGGGATATCACTCCTTTTTTCAGTTTATTCTTGCAACTTGTAACATATACCTATTGTGGCACCAAGACTTAAATTCCTTTAAAAAATACGCCTTTGTGATTTGGTTTCTAAGAAAAGTTGCGCTTGTTACTATGTTTATGCTGATAATAATATGCTATGAAGTATAGCGAAAGTATCGTTCCAATCGGTCCAGTGGTTCTCGAGTTATGGCATCCCTTCCGGTTTTCAAAATGGCGGTTGACATCACAGCCACCTAAAATGTGTATCTATAAATGTTTTGAAACATTATAAGCCTTCTGAATATGTAGATATTGTTATAAGAGATGATTTTAGTCAGATTTGGCATTTTTATGACGTAATTTCCGGTTTCGGTAATAGTACAGGTCTATTTCGACTATTGGTATTTGATATAGATGACCGTCCGAATCGTTTGGCGCTAATTTCGTCCTGATCGGGCCATCCGTTTTTGAGATATGACGTCACTTCCGGTTTCAAAATGGCGGCATAAAACCAGTTATAACAAAAGGCACCTAAGACGCCAAAAATGCACATGTGGTAAAAATTTCAGATCGATCGGTTAACCCGTTTAGGCTGTGGCCCTGTCAACAGTGTTTCCTGATATCTGAATCAGATACCTTTTAAAAGTGATGTAATTTCACTGTTTTCACGGCCCTCTAGCTCGCAAATGGCATTAACTGTTGTTCCCAAATTTAGTATATGGTGTGGGGTGGGCCATAGCTCGAAATTAAGATAGTTTGCAACAATGTGAGATTTTCCAATTTTAAGATCCAGTAGGCCGAAAATGCCATGTTGTTGCTTACAGTAAAAGTGTTTGGTCTGCTCCTCGTTTTATTAGGCATTTACGGTATGTTGAGTGAGTGTGAGTGTACAGTACGACTTGGCTGGGTGGAGCGACCGCTCCACTAGATCTATATATATCTCTCTCTAGTCTCTGCCGTGCTACTAGCAACACGCTCGGTGTCGCGTTGAACGCGAGCACCAGTGTGCAGCACGTCTTACCATCAAATAATCACAAATAATTCACAAATAATTCCTCATAATCACCTGCAGGATTACATAAGAGTTCACATTTTCTTCCAAAACTGGGAAGATTGCAAAGATTGGGAAAACCTTGCATTCAATATAAATCCAAATGAAGACAAGACTTTCCCGTCACTCCCAGAATCACAGAAATGTTAAATTTGTCTGCAGAAAATGGCCAGATTACCACAAAACCTTACGTTTACCAAATACTTCCAAGAAAGCATCGCCAAACATTAAGAATAATCACAAGCAGAATATCAAAATTGTTTAACAACTCCTGTCAATGTCAAAATAATTGTGAAACAAATGTCACTGCCTACTGATAAGTATACCTACAGAAATGCAGTTATCATGGTCCATAGGTAGATATTTTATGAACGTTTCGTTAAAGATTTCGTTGCTACGATACAAAAATCAAGTTTTCGATGAAACTAATGGACCAAACTTGCTGAAAATCATTTTGATCACAACCAGAATAGTAATATAAGTTGTGTGAAAAAATTGGACTGATCCGTTACTTCGTTTGGCAGGAGACGCCAGATGCACACACAGACAGATAAAAAAAAGAGATTCGAGCCATAAGTTTCAAGTAAAGACGCTCGCTCCGCTCGCTTAATAACTAGTGGGTACATCAAAGGCGGATCCGGACACAATATTAGTGGGGGGGGGGGGGGGGGGGGGGGGGGGGAATTTTTTTAGAACAAGTTCTGTGGTAGCTCAATGTAGTGTTTGTGAAATAAAGTGCGTGGAGAGTCAATGATTACGAGAGGAAATATGCTTGACAAAAACAAATGGAGATGATGAGGGGCAGTACCCAGTTGCAGCGACGCAGTGCTTTTTTATGTTTAAACAAGTGATTCTGGGATTCTAAAATGCATAAAATGAAGCAAACAACCCTGCAATTGTTGCCCTACGTATTTTTAAATTTAAACAATTTCAAAGAAAATGTTGTATGGTACCTATTGATATAGTCCTGCATGAATGAGAGTCTGATGTTTGATGTGTGTATTGTTGATCGATACGAACACAGCGCTTCCGCCTCAATGCAATGGCCTTGCATCATTTCACATTCACATTCACAGGTAATTGTACACGAGCCATCAGAGAGCGTGGGAGCGCTAGCATCACGCGGCCAACCTCATGCCGGGCTCAAATCATCAATACTGCATACTTGGTAATACGTTTAAAATACTTTTATTTTCAAAATACTACATAATATATGCTGGTAAAACACGCTATATTCACAATCAACAGTGTAGTACATTTTCATTCAATTATATTATGAAATTGAAATTCAGTGATCATTTTGGCTGGAAAACGGTATTCCTGCTTTCTTGTAACTAAGGCAACGTCAGTTGGCTCAAAATTATCATATCATTCAACAGGAACACCATTTTCCCGCCAAAATGTTCGGTGAATATGAATTTCATAATATAATTGAATGAAAATGTACACTTTTGAGTGTGATAATAGTGTATTTTACAAACAAAATATGATGATATTTTGAAATGTATGTTTTGATAAATCCAAATGGCAACTTCCCTATTAACATGTTGGAGGTAAAAGTGCTGCGTCAAAATGTCAAGTGAATTTAATTTCATATAATTGAATAAAAAATTACACTTTTCAGTGTAAAAACAATGCGTTGGAAGCATGTTGTTATTTTGAGAATAAAATAGTTCAACGTATTAAAAATGTATTCATATCCCTTTCTTTCCTAAGTTACGTTTTAGTTAACACTAACAGGTGACTTATGTCGTTGGTATCTAATTGTCTTCTATTGGGCGGGACTTGGCTGCTGTTTTATACGCGTAGATAATAAACTGCAACACAAGACTGTGGTCGCAGGAATTCCGACTGATATGTCGTGATCTGTCATATCTGATCACATGTAAGCTGCTCCTAACGCGTTGATAATAAACTGCAACACAAGACTGTGGTCGCAGGAATTCCGACTGATATGTCGTGATCTGTCATATCTGATCACATGTAAGCTGCTCCTAACGCGTTGATAATAAACTGCAACACAAGACTGTGGTCGCAGGAATTCCGACTGATATGTCGTGATCTGTCATATCTGATCACATGTAAGCTGCTCCTAACGCGTTGATAATAAACTGCAACACAAGACTGTGGTCGCAGGAATTCCGACTGATATGTCGTGATCTGTCATATCTGATCACATGTAAGCTCCTAACGCGTAGATAATAAACTGCAACACAAGACTGTGGTCGCAGGAATTCCGACTGATATGTCGTGATCTGTCATATCTGATCACATGTAAGCTCCTAACGCGTAGATAATAAACTGCAACACAAGACTGTGGTCGCAGGAATTCCGACTGATATGTCGTGATCTGTCATATCTGATCACATGTAAGCTGCTCCTAACGCGTTGATAATAAACTGCAACACAAGACTGTGGTCGCAGGAATTCCGACTGATATGTCGTGATCTGTCATATCTGATCACATGTAAGCTCCTAACGCGTTGATAATAAACTGCAACACAAGACTGTGGTCGCAGGAATTCCGACTGATATGTCGTGATCTGTCATATCTGATCACATGTAAGCTCCTAACGCGTAGATAATAAACTGCAACACAAGACTGTGGTCGCAGGAATTCCGACTGATATGTCGTGATCTGTCATATCTGATCACATGTAAGCTCCTAACGCGTTGATAATAAACTGCAACACAAGACTGTGGTCGCAGGAATTCCGACTGATATGTCGTGATCTGTCATATCTGATCACATGTAAGCTCCTAACGCGTAGATAATAAACTGCAACACAAGACTGTGGTCGCAGGAATTCCGACTGATATGTCGTGATCTGTCATATCTGATCACATGTAAGCTCCTAACGCGTAGATAATAAACTGCAACACAAGACTGTGGTCGCAGGAATTCCGACTGATATGTCGTGATCTGTCATATCTGATCACATGTAAGCTCCTAACGCGTAGATAATAAACTGCAACACAAGACTGTGGTCGCAGGAATTCCGACTGATATGTCGTGATCTGTCATATCTGATCACATGTAAGCTGCTCCTAACGCGTTGATAATAAACTGCAACACAAGACTGTGGTCGCAGGAATTCCGACTGATATGTCGTGATCTGTCATATCTGATATGTCGTGATCTGTCATATCTGATATGTCGTGATCTGTCATATCTGATATGTCGTGATCTGTCATATCTGATATGTCGTGATCTGTCATATCTGATATGTCGTGATCTGTCATATCTGATATGTCGTGATCTGTCATATCTGATATGTCGTGATCTGTCATATCTGATATGTCGTGATCTGTCATATCTGATATGTCGTGATCTGTCATATCTGATATGTCGTGATCTGTCATATCTGATATGTCGTGATCTGTCATATCTGATATGTCGTGATCTGTCATATCTGATATGTCGTGATCTGTCATATCTGATATGTCGTGATCTGTCATATCTGATATGTCGTGATCTGTCATATCTGATATGTCGTGATCTGTCATATCTGATATGTCGTGATCTGTCATATCTGATATGTCGTGATCTGTCATATCTGATATGTCGTGATCTGTCATATCTGATCACATGTAAGCTCCTAACGCGTAGATAATAAACTGCAACACAAGACTGTGGTCGCAGGAATTCCGACTGATATGTCGTGATCTGTCATATCTGATCACATGTAAGCTGCTCCTAACGCGTTGATAATAAACTGCAACACAAGACTGTGGTCGCAGGAATTCCGACTGATATGTCGTGATCTGTCATATCTGATCACATGTAAGCTGCTCCTAACGCGTTGATAATAAACTGCAACACAAGACTGTGGTCGCAGGAATTCCGACTGATATGTCGTGATCTGTCATATCTGATCACATGTAAGCTCCTAACGCGTAGATAATAAACTGCAACACAAGACTGTGGTCGCAGGAATTCCGACTGATATGTCGTGATCTGTCATATCTGATCACATGTAAGCTCCTAACGCGTAGATAATAAACTGCAACACAAGACTGTGGTCGCAGGAATTCCGACTGATATGTCGTGATCTGTCATATCTGATCACATGTAAGCTGCTCCTAACGCGTTGATAATAAACTGCAACACAAGACTGTGGTCGCAGGAATTCCGACTGATATGTCGTGATCTGTCATATCTGATCACATGTAAGCTCCTAACGCGTTGATAATAAACTGCAACACAAGACTGTGGTCGCAGGAATTCCGACTGATATGTCGTGATCTGTCATATCTGATCACATGTAAGCTCCTAACGCGTAGATAATAAACTGCAACACAAGACTGTGGTCGCAGGAATTCCGACTGATATGTCGTGATCTGTCATATCTGATATGTCGTGATCTGTCATATCTGATATGTCGTGATCTGTCATATCTGATATGTCGTGATCTGTCATATCTGATATGTCGTGATCTGTCATATCTGATATGTCGTGATCTGTCATATCTGATATGTCGTGATCTGTCATATCTGATCACATGTAAGCTGCTCCTAACGCGTAGATAATAAACTGCAACACAAGACTGTGGTCGCAGGAATTCCGACTGATATGTCGTGATCTGTCATATCTGATCACATGTAAGCTCCTAACGCGTAGATAATAAACTGCAACACAAGACTGTGGTCGCAGGAATTCCGACTGATATGTCGTGATCTGTCATATCTGATCACATGTAAGCTCCTAACGCGTAGATAATAAACTGCAACACAAGACTGTGGTCGCAGGAATTCCGACTGATATGTCGTGATCTGTCATATCTGATCACATGTAAGCTGCTCCTAACGCGTTGATAATAAACTGCAACACAAGACTGTGGTCGCAGGAATTCCGACTGATATGTCGTGATCTGTCATATCTGATATGTCGTGATCTGTCATATCTGATATGTCGTGATCTGTCATATCTGATATGTCGTGATCTGTCATATCTGATATGTCGTGATCTGTCATATCTGATATGTCGTGATCTGTCATATCTGATATGTCGTGATCTGTCATATCTGATATGTCGTGATCTGTCATATCTGATATGTCGTGATCTGTCATATCTGATATGTCGTGATCTGTCATATCTGATATGTCGTGATCTGTCATATCTGATATGTCGTGATCTGTCATATCTGATATGTCGTGATCTGTCATATCTGATATGTCGTGATCTGTCATATCTGATATGTCGTGATCTGTCATATCTGATATGTCGTGATCTGTCATATCTGATATGTCGTGATCTGTCATATCTGATATGTCGTGATCTGTCATATCTGATATGTCGTGATCTGTCATATCTGATATGTCGTGATCTGTCATATCTGATATGTCGTGATCTGTCATATCTGATATGTCGTGATCTGTCATATCTGATATGTCGTGATCTGTCATATCTGATATGTCGTGATCTGTCATATCTGATATGTCGTGATCTGTCATATCTGATATGTCGTGATCTGTCATATCTGATATGTCGTGATCTGTCATATCTGATATGTCGTGATCTGTCATATCTGATATGTCGTGATCTGTCATATCTGATCACATGTAAGCTGCTCCTAACGCGTTGATAAGCGAGCACCAGGCCTTGCAAACAGCAATTAAATTCATCAAGAAACAATACTTTATTTCAATCTGGAAGAAAGAAATCGTAATTTATTAACCAATTGAAGAAGTCTCGACGAAAATCTCCTATAATGTTGGTCTCAATGAACTTGCAAAATTTGAATTCCATCAAAGGGTTAATTTTGACATTTCAACCAACCCGGGGACACGACCGACAAAACAAACAACAAGAACATACGAGAATGTTTAGGTTAAGAGAGATGTGAAGTTATTCTGTCAGGTTGCTTAAACCTCTTTTAGAAGATTATGTGATCAAGAAATTATTCATTATATAATACGTATTTTTGTATTAACAAAAAATATTAAAAATAACATAAAATAAATATACAAATAAAAATAACAAATAATTTACTATTGTCAAAAGTTATAAACAAAAAATCCTTGATAACAATCATGAAATTCTAAAGGAGAACAGCTTTACAAATAGTTTTAGTACCTATTAGTTATTTTACGTGTAAAACTGTTTCGCCTACATTTCCGCCTTGGTCGATGAATCTTCACCATTTTATCCATTCACCGAATCTGTGTTTCTCTTTTGTAGAAAAACGTTTTCTAAACGCCACGTTTTGTAAAAGCAAAAATAAAGATAAATTTAAATGAAGTTTTCAGTGTTCATTGAAATCGTCTTACCGCCATCTTCTGACTTTATATCTTCCATTCGTGATGTCACAGGCTCTGTGACAGCGTGACAATGTGACAAGCGTACAATCACTACTAATTGATATCAGGACAATCGCAGGTCAAATGGACTTGTATTAACTGATAAGACAATGTTATCAGAGCTAGTTCCAACGAATCACTTGAAATCCATTTGAAGTGAACGTCATGGATCGTCCGCAAGAGAAGTTCACAGAATCCAAGATGATTGATCAGGCCTCGAGACTGAGAGTCTGTGTGTTTCATTTGCTGATGGTTCTACGAGTAACGCGACTTCAGTGGATAAGTGGATAACATGACAGTTATTGTTTAGCTGATTATATGGCTTATTATTATGTTGGAAACGTATCAAATGAATTACGTGTATATTGTCAACGCAGTCGAACCTCTAAGAAAGTGATTGATATTTGCACAATAGTAGGGAATATCGAACATGAACAAACACTCTCTAATGTGAATGATTTGTTTGTGCGAATAAAATAGTCAAGAAATCACTGACATCCGACTGGTAAATACCTACCTACTGGAGATCATATTTTCCAATATCAATATAACTTTTGATTCTTATTTTTTTTAAACGCTAAATTTTTACACGCTAATTATTTAAAAAAAAATGATTCTATAAAGGTGTGACTATTTCTGACGTATTCTCTGGTATGTGTACCTGTGTGTTGTTATGTCCGCGTAGATTGAATGTTTGTTTCACTTCTTACCTGATCTCTGTCTGAAACACCGCGTAACACTGACTCAAGAATGCTGCCTTGACCTCTAATATAGTAGCGCAGGAGGGGGGGGGGAGGCATGTCGGATCATGGTGGCGCGGGATTCATATCACTTCCTTCAGTTCAACAGATGTGTGGGTAGATGGCGAGGGGGAGGGGGGGGAGGAAGCTTAAACAACCAGCTGTTATGTCATCCCATCTGAATCATCATTCTCAGAATTAATGTTTCTACCAATTTAAACCTAAAACAAAAGTCAGGTCCAAAAAACATATAATAATTTTATAATAAACATGCTTTTATATTTCCAAAAACCTTGATTCAAGAATGCCTCAAAATTGCACCAAAATGTTAGATAGATAATTTTCTCGCCACCATAAGAATCATGTAACCCCCCTCCCTCCACTGCCTCACCCCCCATAATAATTACCCCTGCGCACCCAAATGTCTAGATAGAAACACGTTACAGACACAATCACTTGTCCCGAAATAAATGAATTACCTCAACAAAACAAAACATTAATATTCTTGTATCGTTGTACTTATTGGAACGAATGCAAGGAATAATGAAGTGCGTCCTCACAGAAACTGAAGTTAACCTTCAAAAGACAAATAAAACCAAGATTTGAATTTGAGTATTAAAAATTTGAGTCTACATCTTGAATTGCAACGTGTCATCTTCATTCTACTTCAGACAGAGAAGAGAATGTTTGAATTTCCCGCCATTAGTAATCTCAAGTCCTCACAACACAAACACTTGTTATGATTGACAGGACCTTCATACACAGACCTTGACTCGAAACATAACATCAAAGTCTGTTTTGTTTTACTAATTACTTCGTGTCAACATGTGGAATAGGAAAGAATTAAATACTCCAGGGACTCTAGTCGTGTTGTCATTAAATGCGTTCAATTTAATGTCAAAAATTATTTTAGTTATAAAAAAGTTGACATTGTTTTGTTTATGAGTGTTTGTTTGTGATTTGATTGTTTCATTTGCATGTCATTCTGTACGAGGTCTGATCAAGTGACTGTAAATATACTTACGTGAAGATTACCGAATTCAATTTGCATATTAATATATTTTAACACTGTTGTTATTTACTGATTATATTTTTGATGTAATTTTTTAATCAAAATAATTTTCAAATTTCAAGTTATATTGCTTGACTGCTACACACAAAAAGTAAATCAACCCGTCAATGAATTCAAAATATCAATATTCTGAGGCAAAGTCCAGCAGCTAAAGTGCTTATCAGAGGTTTCCTTGTCCCATTTGTTCAGAAATATTAGCCGAATAATTTGGGATGCGTGGTAAATAATGTATCAACCCTTTCGGCCATGGCTGGGGTGCGGTCACGTTCACAGCAGTTGGCTTAGTCAATGGTTTGTTTGGGTTCTCTTGAATATGTGATTTCATGACTTTTAGCCATTCGAATTCGGAAAAATATTGAAAATAATTAGCATAAACCTACACAATACGAACACACGTATTGTGTTCGTAACTTGCAACGAACATTTCATATTACTTTCCCCAATAATTTTAAAAAAGGACAAAAAGACCTTAAAAATAAAATAGCAAGAAAAAGGACTGAATTCATCGTTAATTGAGTAAAAGACCTGCCTGCAAGACTGATGAGAGTTATCTAACATAGCAGCTCGGCTCATGAGTTAACGAGTGAATGTGGCGGGAAACCCGGGTTCGAGACCCTGACTCTCGCCTTGTGCAAGTAAGTCATGGCTGGTCCCCCCGGGCCCGGCCCAGGGCCTGTGGCGGGCCCGACACCAGCCAGCGCTTCCCGTCGGTGAGTTCAATAACTTCAAAGAATTAATAAACCCCGGTTTTAACATTTTTTGAGTGATGGTTGAAAGAACTAGATAAAGTGTTGAAATGTTGTCATGATAGCCATGCGACGGAACTGAGTCGTGAAAACCTTTAGAGTTAAAAATGTTCCATTATTTATTTCGACTGTTAATATTCTTCATTTTACTGATGTAATAGCTGTCGGAACACTATGTATCCAATACATAACTGAGTTCTAATTGATTAATAATTAATTTGCGAGTTTTTGTCACAGTCATTTTTCTCGCTTCCGGGAGGCATCTTGTCATTTGTCATTGTGTAAAATGTGAAAACTATGAATACCGGGTGGAGCAATAAAAAATCCCCCTAATTGAGAGGTCACTATATCGACACTATTATAGATAGGATTCTGAAATTTTTACACATATTAGAAAATATACCAAAATTGAATATGTGCAAGTTTCAAAAACCTTACTACTGTAGGAAAAAAGTTACAACTGTTCAAATTTGCTTGTCAAAAAATTGATTATTCGGAGCTCAAATAGCGCACTTCCAGAAAACTTCCAATGGCCGGGACGCTGTTTCTTCACAACTAAGTATGATATCAAGCTAAAAATTTCAAATTATATTCAAAATAGATTAAGATTGATTGTGTAAAAATTTCAATCAATATCAATATTCGTAACAAAAGTTTTTGAATCTTGAAGTTGATCTTGAAAACAGAATAGGTGGGGGAAAAATCACTTTTATTACGTGTGTAATAAAAGTTTAGATAATCTCATATTCCGATTTTACGCTCAAATTCAAGATCCCATAATTTTCTTTCCATTCCTTCAAATTGATTGATATTTTTACACAATCGATCTTAATATATTTTCAATATAATTTGAAATTTTCAGCTTGATATCGTACGTAGTTTTGTAGAAACAGCGTCCCGGCCATTGGAAGTTTTCTCGACGCGCACTATTTGAGCTCCGTATTATCAATTTTTTTACAACCAAATTTGAACAGCTGTAACTTTTTTCCTACAATAGTAATGTTTTTGAAACTTGCACATATTTAATTTTGGTATGTTTTCTAATATGTGTACTAATTTCAGAATCCTATCTAGTATCTATAACAGTTTCGATATAGTGACCTCTCAATCAGGGGGATTTTTTTGCGCTACCCGGTATATCTGAATGAATAGTTTGATTATAGTCTGGTTCTGTGGTGATGATGGATCTAATTTGGTCTTCTCTTGACATTTTGTCACGATAAACTTTCGATAACTGCGGTCGTTGGATTAGATGACTCTTTATTACTCACAGCAAACCACAAGCAAGAGAAATAAATTATATGTTATTGTTTATTAAAACCTCTCCAACCGTTATGTCAGTTTAGGAAAACTGCACGTCCTGAGATTAATTTTAACTGAGGAAATAAGGTCCGGATAAAGTATTGCTCAAGTCTAAAGTCTTGTTAAATACGAAAAATTTACTTGAACTGAATCTTAACCCGCTTTTATCGCCGATAGATGTATTTCAAACGACCGCGTTTTCCATTGTTCTTGCCCTGGACATGTAAGGGCGTAAGAGCGCCTGGGGCTGGCCTGGGGCATGTAGAGGGTCAGGGCTCACTTCTAATACAGTTCTGCGAGTCAATCACTTTCAATCCACAGCCTCGTGGAAGTAACTGCAATGCTAAAGCCTTGTGATTATTTAACATTGTTATTTAACTCGGGGCCTCGAGAACAAATTGTTCTGTTCTGACTGGAATGCAATAATAGCGAGTTCAAAGCGTCATTTCACACCAACATTTTGTATATTTTCTAAATGTTATTTAATTGAATTTAACATTTTTATTTGAACTGGTTGTGTTTGGATTATAAGTCTCAGCAATTGATATTTGATCGGACCGTAACTGTTTCTACTTCCTATCATCCTGACTCCCTGGAAGTTTTCCATAGTAAACCAGTTTCTCATTTGTTATTTTTATTATAAAAATAATATTCATAAGACATATATTATGTAAATTTAGAAATAATATTTCAAATTAATATAATTAATTAATAATATAATATTATTATGATTGTTGTCGTGGACGTTTTCGGAACCAACTTGTAATAGCATGGCAGTCGTGACGCATGGCCGTCACCACTGCCACGCTATTATTATGATTGTAAATCTAATGTATTGACAAAATATATTAACAATTTGTAAACAGATCTCATAACAGCACAAGAAAATAGTCACTAAGAAAAATAATTATCAAAAGTTATGCCGTACTAATGGCTCTATAAAACTAATAGCTCGCACAAATTTTGCGATAATTTTTTTTTTATGTTAGTTTTTAAAAACCATTGGGTAAGTATATTTCACATCCGATCCAAATAATTTGAGTAGAAAGTTGAAATGTGCATGTTCTCAATGAAATGACTGAATCAACGCGCTTCTAATAGCTGATAATTAATTGCCACTAATTATCTCTCTGTATTTATAGCAATGGCCTGACAAGAGAAGTGATTTGAGTGAAATCAGAACCTGGCCAAGTGCCAAAACATCAGGAGATCAAGGTCTGTAGGTTTGCATCCGCTTTTTACCGCAGATTGCAGTATAGAGACCTTGGCTCGTGCCTTGCGCAATGTGATCCAAATCATTGCACTGAATCCATCAGCCAGGGGGGGGGGGGGGGGCACGGGAATAAATTCAGGACATCTTTAATGTACTTGCTTTTTTGTTGATATATCTATTGGTCAAGATATTAGTTTACTTTATTTATGTGTTTTTTTTAGCATTGAGGAATAAAATGGATTCAAACTCAAATGTTTCAAATT